>KV751422.1:215339-230819 GCA_001698575.1 Mola mola
CGGTTCCCATATGGACGTATTTATCAGAATCCAAGAATTCTATATTTGTTTCCCTAAACAGCTGCAGGAGGAGGAGACGTTTTCTTTTTTCGTTTTCGTTTTCTTCACAGTGGCAGGTTCTAAGACTGGACTAATTCATCCACACTTGTTTGAACCAAACACAGATTCCCAGGAGGAAGAGGTGGAGCTGCTTGTACAAGGTCGCCTACATGCTGATGCATCACAAAGGAAAGTCAGGACCGCATTCATCATTCAGCCGTGACGTTGATGCTTATTTCAGTTATGTGGTGTCACAGGACATAAAACCCGCCACATGGACACGTTAACGAGGTCACAGTTGGTCAGAAACTTATCTAAATCAGAATTTCTCTTTTTGGTGCCTAAACCTGAGAGCAGCTGAGGATTAAAAATGGAAATGTAAAGTTTCAACATGAAGAGGAGCTTTCAGGAATGTACATGAACACAGTTACATTGCTGGTGGAGGAAAGGTGGAGACCTCCGTCTGAAGCTCGAGGTTGATTGCACTAAGAGCAGACAAAAATACAAACGCAGAAGTTCGTGCTGGTGATTCTGCAAGCTGTCTCGCAGACCCTTTAAAATTCAAATTACACAGCAACTAAACACTGTGCAAATCCTCCGACCATGTATCATCTGACAAATCTTCTGCCTTTCAAAGCAGATGGTATTTCCAGGACTGGGATGTGAAAACAAACTGCTGCAACGTTTGCATTTTTATACCCGCTGTCTGTTTTTAAATGTGTGTTTGTGATTTCTCCACAAAAGCATCACAAACCGTGATCACAGATTCTTCTGTGCTCACGGTTGGAAAATCAGAAGAAGAGAAAATATTTCCAGTTACGGCGTTTGTGTGGAAAAACGAGGGTCAAAAAAAATGACAACCACCTGTTGACGGGAGGCGACGTTGGCCCGATCGCACAGCCAGCACGTCCGTCAGGCCCGAGACATTCGGCCAAACAAACAGAGCTCGAGCTGGAAGGTCGCTGATATTATTAGCAACTGCCTGACATTTGGTTGCCATGACGAGAAACAGGCAATACAAACAGCTGAATCATTCAGAGAACAGCTCAGCCGGAGGGTCCCACTATAACCAGTCCATCTATCCTCTCTGTCCCAGTATAACCAGTCCATCTATCCTCTCTGTCCCACTATAACCAGTCCATAGATCCAGTCTGTGTCTGGTTTAAAGGGACAGTTCACCATAACCTGGTCCTGTGGTTCTGTGTTGCTGACCAGATGGAGCTGAGCTCCATCAGGTCTCCATCAGATGTTCTGACTCGGTGTCTGCAGACCAGCCACAGAGGTTCTGAGCACTGAGGAGGAAACGTGCCATGAACGTTGTAAAAACATTGGTAGGAACATGGAACATTCAGTCACGTTGTTCATTATGTTGGAAATGTTTTGGCGGGTCGGCGTGAAGCACAACTGTTTTAACCGATCATCTTTTCTCTTTTCCACCATCCTTAGTTATCCCTGAACTGTCAGAGGAAACAACAGGAAGAAAGAGTTCAGCTGTGGGAACAATTGCTGTGTCAGGTTTTGCATCAGTAGGACAGAAAATAACAGGCAGATCACACGTCAATAAAAAGACTCACCCTGCGACATGTGAGAATGAAAGAGGTCCTAGTTTGTAAATATCCCACCCCGGCTGAAATGTTTCAGCCGTTTGCGAAAGAGTTGTTGCTTGTTTCACCCGACAGTTTGCGTGTGTGACGGATGAAGACGTTGCTGTAGCTCCTCTCTGGCCCGTCTGGAAGATGAGCCGGACTCTCCACACATCAGAACTCCTGCGGCGTCCAGTTTTGTTAAAGAATTACGGAGTCGCGGGGCTGTGAAAACCTCCACCCAGATGTTCTCTGCACATGACCGGACAAAGACAGTGGATCCGATCTAATTAAAGAAACTCCCACAATCCACTGTTATTCTTTAGTTTTTCCCCCCACTCTGGCTGACTGAGGCGAAACCATGTGACCCGTAAAGAGAAAGAGACAAGTGACCCGCGAACGATCGCAGGAAATACAGTGTGAGGGGGAGGGAGGACGAGGCCGGCTGAAAGAGAAGAGCGCGAAGGTGAGCGAGCCCCCCCCGGGGGGGGAACTGAAGGAGGCTCACTGGGATCAGGACACTGTGGAGGAGAAAAGTGAAACCAGTAATGCCTGCAGTCTGAAATTCATCGCACCCACACTTTCACGTTTTATCTACGACTCTGCCACGAGGAGGAGCAAGACGACGGAATAAAGGACGAAGAGTTCAGTACAAAAATATGTTAATCTGGCCATGGAGTTAGACGTTTAGATGGTTCCGGCTCACAAGGAGCCCCAAAACCACCCTAGGTTTGAGGTTAGGGTCACCAACACCAACCATTAAATGTTCAAAATACTTCAATCAAACGGGAGCGATCAGTGTGGCCCCGCCCACAGAAAATGGTTAACTAATGTAAGAAGTTTTCCCAGGAGGAAAATAATCATGAGATTTTAATAAAATGCAACATTCAGCCATTTATGGTTTGTGTTATTAAACAGGGGCACAATATGATCTGAGAGTAAAAAACAAAGATACATTTTCAATTCATCTTAAAAACTACTTTTTCCTCTTTAATGTTGCTTCTTCTGGTTAATTTAATAACTTTGTTGTTGGTGGTGAGGAAAGCCGACACCAGCTGAAATGTCAGTGACCTTTGTCTGAATGAGAGGGTCCAAACATCTCCAGGGTCATTAGAAAATAAGTCTGCAAGTTGGCGTGATGGAGGCAGAGCTCCTGGGTTTAACTCGCCATGATTCAGTCAGGTCCTTAGAATATCGTCGCCTTTCCCGAGCTTGTTTCTTTGATGACGGTATGACGCCCCCTGTCTGTTTCTGCTGGTGTAACATAGGAAGACAAAGTCAGGACAAGCTTCCAGCAGATGACAAAACTGAAACAAAAAAAAAAACTGAACACATTTTAACAGGGTGGGTTTTCTTCGCTGGTTGTGTTCCAGCTGCCACTGTGGTGTAAAAACGTGTTTAAGTCTTTTTGTCCATTCTGAGCTACTGTAGTAGCACAAGATGGGGCCCTCTGTGGAAGGAAGACCCGCCTCCACGCATGGAGTCTAAACTGATCATTCTAAGGATATAGACGGTCACACTGCGGGTTTTGATTGGAGGTGAAGACAAGCTAACGTTAAAGTCCAGCTGAGATCATTTGTAAATGTTGCGAGGTCAAAGTGGGATTTCTGGCCAGTGGGAACCAACCAGCCGATCTCGACCTTCTCAAACAGGCTCTCGTCTTGTAAATTCAGCACTGATAGAACTCTGAGCTCTTCACGTCCTCTCCCCGAACAGTGGTGAATCACTACTATGGATTCGCGATGAGATGTCCGGGCCCTCGTCTGTGATTCCTGAGCTGAGATGTGAGGATTTTTGGATTTCTCTGTGTTCCGCTCCAACCGATTGAATGAAAGTGCGGGTAAATCGAAAGGAGGAGGTGTGTGTTTAATAATCAATGAAAGCTGGCGCACAGACACTGCCGTTATGGATAAAACCTGCACGGCTAACTTGGAATGCCTTGTCATTAACTGTCGTCTCTTTTATCTCGGCCGGGAGTTTTCAGCCGTCTCTTTGCTGGCTGTTTATATTCATCCCCGGGCTGACAAACAAACTGACTAACTCAATACATAGCTATGGAAACTCACACCCTGATACTGCGATTATTACAGCCGGAGATGTTAATCACCGCCGTTTTAATTCTGTCCTTCCTAACTATCAGCAGTACGTTAAACACCCCACTTATCGATCCTTTCTTAAACCGTCCTTTGGTAATTCTGATCACCTGTCTGTTCTTCTCCTCCCCACGTATGTGCAGAGAAACTAATTAAACCTGCAGTTTGCACCAAGGATGGTCCAAGGATGCTGAAATAAAACTTCAAGGATGTTTTGATGACCCCTCTGAATCTCAGCGACCAGCGTGGTTTGCTGGTGACCGAAAATGAAACAAGGTTGCGAAAAGCCGCCGGTCCAGACGATAGTGTTAAAAGCTCTATCATTCCCTCTAATTTAGTTCAAAAACTTCAGTGTCTCGGTCTGTGTGGTGCGAGTGGATTTTTAATTTTTCAACCTGCAGACCCCAGAGAGTGACATTCGGTGATCTGAAGAACTAGTTCTGAGCACTGGCACACCTCAAGGCTGCATCCTCAGCCCACTGTTATTCTCTCCCTGCACCTGTCCTGCCTCCAACAACAACAACAAAAGGATTGTGAGCTATGATGACGACACTACTGTCATTGGACAAATTACAGAGCAGAGCTACAGAATTCAGTTAAGTGGAGCGAGACAAACCTTATTTTAACGCCTCCAAAACGAAGGAAAACACAATCGATTGTCACAGCAAAAGAGCATCCAGTTTCCCTCTCATCATAAATGGTACAGAGGTGGAGATGGTAAGCAGCTTTAAATTCATTGGTTTCACTATTACCAACGACCTTAGTTGGCATGAAAATACCAGCATTATCTTTAAAAATAATCTCCGCAGCGGCTTTTCTTCCTTCAAAAACTCAAGAGGTTTTACCAAATTTTAAATCGGTGTATTATAGAGAGCATCCTTCACAGTTTGGTTTGGTAACCTGAACACACACGACCATAAATCCCTGACCAGGGTTGTTAAACTGGCTCAAAGAAACACTGGCCCCAGCCTGCCTGCTCTTGATGAGCTGTTTGACTTGAAGCTTTTGGCTCAGATTTCAAAAGGTCACCTGCTTTCGGTCTTTTTTTATGCCTTTGAGTATTTTCTTATCTTGCATTACTAGATTTCTAGTCTCGTACGGCCATAGGCTATTTTACAGCAAATGTGCATCTCTTGTATGTTTATACACGATTGAGGGCCTCTCTCTATCTCTTGGGGGATTTTTTTGATATCACATACTAGTTAAACAATTCATGTCAGATCCTTCAAGTTACAGAGAAAAAAACTGCAACTTGAAGAGGAAAACTCATTTTGATTGCAAATCAGTCTGTACAAGGACAAATTCCTGTAATTCCCTCACAAATTGGCTATTAATTTCATATTGAGTGGAGCAATATCCCCCCACTCTCAACCGCAATCAAACTTCATCAGCTACCACGCACACACACACACACACACACACACACACACACACACACACACACACACACACTTTATGTCAAACCGATTTCTGCACATTTCTGTGTCTTTGCCACTTTATCACTTGTGCTGCACTTTACACTTCAGCCGCCCCAAAGTGCCACATTTGTTGCACTGGAACGATTTGTCACGTGGGAGCTCTCACAGTGTGTTTAGTCTGCAACCGTGACTGACTGACTGACTGACTGACACACACACACACACACACACACACACACACACACACACACACACACACACACACACACACACACACACACACACACACACACCTGACCAAAGACCAGAACTGTTCAGGTGTGTGTGTGTTTCTCTGTAAAACAGTGGAACAGATGAGCTGCCATCTGGCAAAGCCCCCACCACTCGCTGGCCCTTTGGTGGTCCCCTGTGTGTGGTATCCTCCCCGTGGTCTTTAATCCGGGATCTGCCTCGGCCCGACTGAGCGGAGTCATGTGAGCCGGCTGACACGCCTGCGTGCCAACAGATAAAGCTGAGACACCTGCAGCACCGCCTGCACTTTCCCAGCATGCAGCAGAGACACCGGGGGCGTGGCCTGCCTGATGTGTCGCCCTGGGCGACGGCTCAGACTGAAGTCAGGTGATTGTTTTGGTCAAACCAACAATTTGTCAACGTTTGTTTACTTTGCCGCTGTGCTGCCGAGATTCACACACGGACGTCAAATATCAATTAAAACAGACTGACAGCAACAAGAAACCTGCATGATTTCATTGCGATTCTTAGAATAAAGCCTTATATCTACACAAATGACTGTAACTAGGTCTTTGTGTGTTTTTTTAAAGATTTTAAAACAGTTGTTGTACTTTTATTTTATATCCATTTAATTCAATTTTTATATACTTACTTTTTTCAGTTTCAGATGCAGCTTTCTACTGTTTAACATTTACTTGAAAATACTTATTCAAATGCTTGAAAAAGTTTTTGTAAAATGATTTAATGACTTCACTACTTTTGCAGTGATGGAATTTGTTGATTGTATAACAGCTGCAGTAGAGAAGAACCAACGTGCTGTAGGTGTGCTCATTCATTTATCTTCCTCTTCTACATAAATTGAACACTGTGGTATAAAATGTGTTGCATATCAATGGTTTAAGTTATGTTTTAATATTTTGTATTAATAATACCAAGACAATATTAACCTGTGGGGTTCAACAAGGTTCAGTATTGGTACGTTAGTTATTTCTATTACAGTATGCAAAAATGTTGACACTTGTAATGTTTGCAGATGACAAATACATTTGTGTCATCTGCGGGAAATGAAAAGATTATTAACAGTAAAAAGGGAGTTCGTGATGTTCAAATATGGTTTGAAGTATTATCTATATTAAGCAGGGAAAATAAGTATTGAAGTCACCAGTAAACATGTTTCTAAAAAGGTGCTACTGACATGAAATGTTCAACAGATGTTGGTACCAACCCAAGTGATCCAGATACACAAAGAAACCAAAACAAATCAGTTCAGATACGAAACGATGTCATGATGGGAGATGAAACGAGTATTGGACAGGCTTACTGAGATTTAATTAATACTTTGTACGAAATCCTTCGTTGCCAACGACAGCGTCAAGACGCCTCCTGGATGGAGAAGCTAGTCTCCTCCAGCCGTGGAGTCTCGTGTGAACAGGCGGTTCAGTGCATTGCTTGTTGTACCTGCTAATTCCAGGTCTTCCTGAGAGCTCCACGAGCGGTCAACAGCTCTTTTGATCATTCTTTTCCCTCCTCTGTCAGAAGTGCTGCGAGGAGCACCTGGTCGTGGTCGGTTGATGGTGAAACGATGTTCTTTCCAACAACGCTCACCGGAACGTTGAGGAGTGTAGAAATCCTTCTGTAACCAAGACCATCAGCGCTGCTGCGACGGTCTCGGTAGAGCTCTTTGCTTTTACCCATCGTGACGTGTTTCCTGTCTGACACCCTTTTATAGGCCGTCAGCTGGGAGCGAACCAGCTGATATGAATTTGCGCTAACAAGGGGCAGGATTGCTTCCTAATTCCTGACAGATTTCAGCTGGTGTTTGGCCCCCCCCTCCTTCATGAGGTCAACGCTTGTTCAATACTTGTGTCATCTTACGTTATGACACATCACTTCATTTCTGAACTGATTTGTTTGGTTTCTTTGTGTATCTGGATCACTTCAACATCTGTTGAACATCTCATGTCAGCAGCACCTTTAGGAACATATTTACTGAGACAAATGGTGACCCGTTCAACATTTATTTTAGCCGCTGTATATATATATGTATGTATATGTATGTATATGTATGGATAACTTCAATATCAAACGTAAGAGATCTCATTCTGTTTCAGTACTGTGTAAGAAGGGATTTACTAAGAACTGAATGTGTGGAGACACATAAAGGCCCTTTAATTAAACTACAGAAAAGAGCCGTAAGAATCGTTAATAAAACTGCTTTTTAATGCGTCGACTGATGCGTTTTTTTGTAGACTCGTGCATCTTAAAATTTTCAGTTATTTTTTATTCAAGAACATTACAAATTTGAGGGGGGAGTTTTAAACAAAAGTCTTCCTGTGTGTATTGAAAAGTTTTTCAGTTAAAATGATAATTTAAGGGACTTGTTTTATGTTTGAATGATGTAAAGTGAGACGTGATGTCACATAGACATGTGATGCAGTTGTGGGAGTTGAATTATGGGCTGAGCTCAGTCAGGAGTTGAAACTGTGTAGCTCTCCTTTGACTTCCATAAAGCTGTGAAATGTAAAATGGTTGTAGGTGATAATATAAAATAATCAGGAAGTGTAACCTGCGTATGGTTATTTGTCCATACTGGCTGTTGTTATTTCCTGGGTGTTATAGGACAACTGAAACGAGCTCGAGGCTTCAGCTCCTTCTTGACATCTCCTGTATCCAATCAGCCTTTCTGAGACATTAAATGTATAAACACATGTGAAATTTGTTCCTTAACATGAATTCATTCATTCATTTATGTCACCTTTGTTTTTAACATTCAATTAACTCAGTTCACTGTGTTTTTTTCTGGTTATTTTTCTATGTAATCGGTTAAATATTTTATGTTGACTTTTATTCTAATCTTGTTGTCTTTAATGTGACGCGTCTGTTCAAGAGCTGGAACCTCCTGATCAATAACCAATCTGTGACCGTGTTTAAGGTTTGATGAGATCAACCGTGTGACGCCGCTGACCCTGAAACTGGAACATGTGACCCCAACTCGTAGCGACCTCGACTTCATGGCCTCTCTCTCTCTCTCTCTCTGTTCTGGTTCTGCTCGGCGTCATCGCGGCCATCTTGCCGGGTGACCCGGAGGTCTGCGTGCTGAGCTCACTTGTCAGGAATCATTTGGTCAGTGGCGACCCGACATCCCCTCTTCCTGTGTGCCTCCCCTCTCTCTCTCTCTCTCCGTCCGTCCGTTCGCCCGTCCGTCCCCTTTTTCTCTCTCTCTCTCTCCATCCGTCCATCCCCTCTCTGATCTCTCCCTCAGACAGACAAAACCACAGGAAGTGCACCGCGACCAGCAGAGCGGCGCACGATGAGTCACAGTCTGAAGCCACGATGAAGCACTTGAACCTGCGGGCGAGCGGGAGGAAAACACTAAATATACACAGTATTTCTATATCACTGGATATATTCTTATATACAGAAATATACGTGAGTCGTTACTCACTGGATCGTCACGTTTTGATGATGTCACCAGCCAAGAGGGCAGCGCTCAGATCCAGGTTGTTCTGGGCCCGGTTCCATTTCGCTTTACCAACCAGCGTCACTCCAAATCAAGCTCCTCCTCGCCGCGATGCAGCCGTCCGGCAGATTTACAGCAGCGGAAGAAGAAGAGCGTTACATAAATACAGGAAAGGCATCGGGGCAGCAGGGCAATAAAGTAAAAAGAGTTTTAAGTTAAAAATAAGAAGAAAAAGAATAAGACGCAGCAGTAACAGTGCAGTTTAATCAATATCATTGATTTATGTAGAGTTTATCTGCAAAGCGACAGATGGACTCATTCGTGTCTCTGCCACAGCTGGAGGAAGCGACGATGCGGCGGCCATCTTTGTTGACGTCAATGCATTGAACACTTTTATTAAAGGGCCAGTTCCTGGTTTCTCTGTCGCTCATACGAGGATGTTGGTTCTCTCTTCACGATTTACTAAATTAACTGATAATTGGAGTTTAACGTGGCCTACTTATCCTCCTCTGACAAATTCAGCAGATTATCAGCCACCATTGTGTTTTACTCCGCCAATGAGACGGGATTCTAAAGTCAGATGTGCTTCTCCTGCGAGCGGATGCAGCCTCCGTCTGTCCGCCATCTTGTTCCCGCGGACGCTCGACGGATTGCTTTGGCATTTTGTAAAGACATTCCACCTCGGGATAAAGCCTAATCACTTCGGTGACTTTTAAACTAACAGCGTTATCAGGGCAAAAATCCCATCAGCCCCGGCTGTACTTTATGCTTAGTGCTACTTAGCAAATGCGTATATGCTAAAGTAAAGGCAGTAAACATTATTCCTGCTAAATGTCAGCGCGTTCCTGACAGATGCTGGTTGTTCATAACAACTTATCATTCATGTGTTCTGAATACCAACAAACACTTTCCAGGTCCGGCTGGGGAGAAAATTATGGGCTGTCAAGCTTCTCCGAATCAGTCATTTGATTTAGAACGTCACAATTCAGTTTGTACACATCACATCTGGAACTGTGAAGAGCAACAGATTGTTGGTTTTATCATTCATTCATTCATTTTCTACCGCTTATCCCGTTAGGGGTCGCGGGGGGGGCTGGAGCCTATCTCAGCATCTTGGGGTGAAGGCGGGGTCACCCTGGACGAGTCGCCAGTTCATCGCAGGGCTGACATATAGAGACAAACAACCATCCACACTCACATTCACACCTACGGGCAATTTAGAGTGACCAGTTAACCTACTAACCCCCAGTTTGCATGTTTTTGGACTGTGGGAGGAAGCTGGAGAACCCGGAGAGAACCCACGCAGACACAGAGAGAACATGCAAACTCCACACAGAAACGCCCTGATTCGGAATCGAACCCAGACCTTCTTGCTGTGAGGCGACAGTGCTAACCACTGCACCACTGTGCCGCCCCCTGTTGGTTTTATGTCCGGACCAAAACATCAACATCCTGTGATTCAGCACCGACCAACAAAACACAGAAAAACACAGAACCGGTTAACCGGTGAAATCGTTCCACAATCGACCGTCTTCCCAAACATATCAGTGAGGGAGAATTAATGTCTGCGGTCACTTTGTCATTGGTGCGTGTGAGAGAAGTTGCTTGGTGCTAGCGGCGGGCTAGCATTAAGCTAGCCGTGTTTCTCAGCAGGGTTGCAGCAAAAATTTAAATAGAAACGTTTGATTTTGTTGATCGTAACTGAAATCTCATTTGGATCAACTTTTCATTTTGAATGAAGTCTAAAGTTCTAAAACCACCTTTCTTCTCTGCCGAGAAGGAAGAAGAAGAAAGACGAACGACCTATTTTTATTCACCATCTGAGAACCAACTTTTTAGTTCCTGAGCCAATTTGTTTGTGGTCTGAACCTGCCGACTAGTTCAAAAGTGGGTTCTGGAACTGGAACCAGTGAGGATTCCTGCCAGTGTGAAAGACCTAAGAGAGAACTCCGCAAAATATCTGCACGGCCCCCTGGTGGCTGGCTGCAGATGTTTCCGTCATTTCAAGTTCTTATCGCGGTGACGTTTGTTCAAGCCTTCATTTTCAACTGAGTCTTTTAGAAAATCTGTTCAATTAGATGAATATTTCATATTTCATTAGGAATTGTTTACTGTTTATATTTTGTAATAGTTGTGTTTATTCTCCATCTGGACATCAAATATGTGCTCTGTTTTTCCTTTAATCTCTTCCTAAAATGTCCTCATCCGTCCCTTTTGCTCTTTCGTTCTTTCAGCCGCCGTCATCAGGTTCTCCTTTTGCCACGAGTTTATTTAACGTTCAGTTAAACAGAGATGCCGCCTGTCTGATAGCTCAGCGTGTCTGCTGCTGCAGTCTGCTGATTAATCAAAGCGAGACAAACATCTCCGTACAACGACTCTCCAACCGATGATGCCGGTTTATCTCCTTCCTGACATCCGTCGCTCACCGTGTCGCAGCAGTGGACACATTCAGGCAGAAATCGGCTGCACCCGGATCAGAAAACTCTTACGTTTTTACTTATTTCTGATATTCCAATGAGACGCTCCCCTTTGATGGCCTCAAAATATTAGAAATCAGTGGATCAAACAAGTTGGAACCAGTCAAACGTCCAAATTATTGCAGAAGTTAGTAACAAATATGCACAAACATAAATGTTAATATATGCATTGGAGATACATTAAAACCCCATTGTAAATAAGTTATTCTGTTACAAATTTAACTTTAAATATGTCCATATAACTGTCAGTTATACGTGTTGATATTTTAATATATATGTACATAACGTTTGTAGGTGGAAAAAATAATCAAACACTTCCTGCATGTTCTAAATGAAAAGATCTTTAGTGTTTGATGGAAACACTAGAGACAGACAGACAGAAAACAATGATAATAATCTCCTTCCACTTCCAGTAAATGTGCTGCGGCTGCACTCGCCCTGACACACCTGACAACACTCGCTGCTGTTGTGCTGCTACGCATGATTGTTTTTGATAAAAACTGAACACAATCATTCTGTGTGGGGTTGAAAAATGAAAGGAGACAGTGGTAAGCGGAGCAGTTAACGAGGATTAAATATAATAGTACATAACTGATTGCTGCCAGTCTTTGTTAGAGAAACTTGAACAACATAACTTCTGCTGCCATTATAACATCAATTAGCTTAACAAGCAGAGCAGAGCAGCCGAGCGCCACATTCTTTTTCTCATATTTATGTTGTTTTTTGGTGAAATATTGGGAACAGAATAGAAAAAATGAAGGCTGATTGGTTGTATTTCAGCCTCTGGAATCTCAGCTGCCTAAATGTGAAAACAAACAGAGGTGACTGCGAAAAGACAAACCAAGATGGTTTGACTGAGTTTTGTCTCGTTTGAATAATTTTACGGTGAGTTAATGAGCCGGTGAAGCTCATCTTACGCAGGGCCAACAACACAGGATAACCCGGGCGATTTTAGGCCTCACTCCCCCCATCCGACCAAAGTCGGCAAAGACCCGACTCTCTGATGGATCTAAAGATCATCCTGAGGCGTTCCGGCTGGTTTCACCTCCCCGACCTGCTCGCGGGACAATCAAAGTGCCCTGAAACGATGAAACACGTTCAATAGTTACGATCGGGACAGCCGAGCACGCAGTCAGATTCTGGAACAACGGCCAACCAGGCAGCGAGCTCACTGAAGTCAAAGCAACGGTGAAGCTCAAAGTGTGATGGATGTCAGAAACGGAGGACGATCACGACGTTGGCATGACGACCGATTTGCGTGTGTGACGGATGATGATGATGATGCTATTTTCGTTTGACGCCACGTTTGACTGCACAGGATTTCGCGGGTGGAGCCTGTGTGTGTGTCGTGCACAATCCAAACACTGTAAGAACAAAACGGTAAAAATCTGTCATCACCGGTCATCACGCAGGGGGTCTCTCGCTGTATCTCAGGATTTTAAGATTCCACACTGTGGCAGCCTTTAGTTTCCTTTCTGACATTTTGTCTCTTTGTTTTGTTGAGTTATTAGCCTAAATGCTAAGAGAGCTGTGAAACTCGTAGACGTCTCCCAGCTGAAACTACCACGGCTGTCGGACTATGACGTCTAGTGATGCAAAGTGGTACTACAGGACAAGACTGGCCACAGCTAGCTGGTTAGCATGCTAACATCAGGATGTGCAAACATGGACAACGTGGATGTGTGCGAGTGGGAGGCTTCCACAGGTTACAGTGTTGTCAGGTTGCACGGCGAGAGTTTGCCAACATGGTCACAAGTGCTGCTCAGCTAACACTCACGACGTTCGACTGTGGTTTTATGGCACCAAATAAGTAAATAAAACTGAACTGATGAGACCTCTACGGGCATTATTGGCCCATCTGCTAACCTGGAAGGGGAGAGGTTCATGAGCTATAGTGCAGCCTGCCACTAGGGGTCATCTGGATGTTTTGACTTCACATCTGACGAGCTTTCGCGTCCGTCGTCTTTACAATAGGTTGAGAGAGGAGCAGGAGGAAACTGTAAATGAGAACCAGACGTGCGGGAGAAGGGGAAGCTTCAGCAGCAGAGCCAGTGTGAAGTGAAGACGTGGACTTGAAGGAACTCGCCGATGATTTACCGGACAGAAGTTTCCCTTCACGTCAAAAGCGTTGGGATTTGAGAGAAATCCCTTCATTAAGCGCAACGGCGCACCAGCATGTCGACCGTTTCAAAGCTCGTCTCAAAAACAACCTGTAACCCTGCGAGTCTGCAGCCAAAACTCAGAAAGTGAAGCCGTCTGCCGCGTGTTTTTACCCTCATTAAAACCACACAGGGAAACGGTGTTCAAAATATCCAATCTGCAGATGGAAACCAAGACCAAGACGAGATTTCTGATCATTTGATCTTTGATCAGAAGCCCCTGAAGATGATCCACAGCGATCTTCAAGCAGGCTCAAAGGGGCCGACGAACTGCCTGTGAGAACGCGTTGGGTTTCAAAGGACCCGGTGTGAAAAACACACGACCGTTTCTCTGTAAGCGTCACTTTCAGCACAATACTCAACGCTGCCGCCGAACAAATGAAAGCACAAAGCAAGTCTGTCGGACACAGTCACTCCAAAAGGATCAAAATCCTATTGATAAACTTCCTGTGGAAACTCAGTTTCCTGCATTAGTTAAGTTAAAAACGGACAAAACGCTTCAGGAGACGACCTGGCTGAACACATTCATGAGGATAAACAGCATGAACGAGTTATATTATGGTCTGTGAAAACTGGGAAACGGTTCGTACAGTAACATGTAGCTGGTGTGAGTCATGTTTAGCAACACTTAAGCTAATATACACATAAACTTTCCATATACATGCTTATATCTTATATCTATAAAATATGTAGCTTATATAAAGGAGGCCATTTTTGCTGTACATATGTACGTATATACATGTATGTGTATATATGTGAGGCAGACGTGTGCAGAGGTGTTATTATTATTATTATTATTAGCATTACAGTTATTATAGCAGATTATGGCCCTGAAAAACTGCAAAATGTCCCTTTAACGTGACGAGATGAGCTAACCACGACTCAGGCTTGGATTCAGCCTGCAGGACGACTGCACGATTTCACGCTCGCTGGTTCTTCCTTCTCACTGGATGACTGGACTCAGTAATGAGAAAGAGGTTGAAAGTGACATTTCTGCTCTCGAGTGGCTCGTCGGACGTGTAGACGAACATCCGGACCGGTTAAGTACAACCAGGACGAGGGGGGTCTCTCCTGTGCGAGGTCACAGACAGTATGGGTCCCGTCACAGATGATTGGCTAAATTAAACCCACGGCGCCCCCTCAGGCGGACCGCGGGTCACTGAGCAGGGGAGAGATCGGGGCTGATTGGTCTCGCCACGCTAAGGTGCGGCTGTCAGAACCTCAAGTGGCCATAAATTCAAAGGGAACGCCAAGGCGAATCGTAAAGCCGATCAGAGTCCTAAATTCTGCTCGTGCAAAACTATCTTTCTGGGAAAATTCAGTAAAAGAAATAATGAGAATGAATTAAGAAAAAAACAGAAGAAACTGAGAAGAAAGAAAATTTCAAACAAATCTTAAGAATTGCGTTAAAAAGGAAATAATAGATGGAGAGTTTTTGTAAATGAAACTTATGAAATTACTGTTCGAACTGTACGAAAATATGTAACTATTCAGTTTCACGGTTCTGATCTTACGTACTAATTCATCATGTACTTTTTATTTATTTATTTTATTTATCAACTCATGAACAGTGAATGATTCATATGTTCTGTTGTATGTTGTTTCCATGACAACTTTTCACGTTTTCACACCGAACTCAAGAAATTTTCTCCCATTCTGACCTGAAGGGAAATCAGCTGAAACTAAGGATTTCACTGGCGAAATTTTTCCCCTCACAAACATTCCACACCTCTACTATCACCTCTTGAGGCACAAAGTGGTATTGCAGGACAAGGCGGGCCGGGGCTAGCTGGTTAGCATGCAGAATGTCGATTCTGCTGTTTCTTCAGAAGTATTTGAACACAGTCGAAAGCACTTCCACCACCTCTTGATTGTTTCCTTTCAGGTCCAATGTGGTGGTGAACACAAACAAAACATTAAAAACTGCGTCACTGCCCAAATACTTGAAGAGATGAGAGACGTCAGTGAACATTTGTGATGTGGCTGATGTTTCTGACCTGTTTTGATTTTAAAAAGTTTG
>KV751422.1:231037-264301 GCA_001698575.1 Mola mola
AGCTTCCAATCAAAGTGCCGGGAGCAGGAGGGCGTCCACCAGAGGGCGAGACGTCGGCTGATGAGGATGTGAGTGGGACGAGAGGAGGGAAGAAGACTCGGAGAGTCGCAGAGGGGCAGAGATGAGAGGATAAATCTCCAGAGCAGCAAACTTAATTAAAGATCTTCTCATCGCGGAACACTTCAGCGATGAGCAGGAGGCCCAGAAGTAGCTGCTTTAAAACCCCTCACGCAGAGCGGGAGCCTCCACGGATTAAACAGAACCTCATCAGTGAAACGACGCAGCGCTGCTCAGCGATCGCTCTTCAACTCATCCTTGAATCACACTTTCAAGTCTCACTTGACCCATTGTTGAAATTGGTCATTTTTCAAGGGCTGTAAGAAAGTGTCACCTGATGTTATTCATGGGCGAGAAAACAATAAAGATAACAACTGTAATAGAACCTGTAGGAATAATCAGGCTCATCCGATGTCTGCATCGAAACACGCTCCCTTCGGAATAAAGCCCAGTTTATCCACACGATGCTACAACTGAGCTTTGACAGATTTACAATATTGGTGTCCATGTAAACATTCACAGACACAGTGTTTGATTGCCAGATCGTTTTATGGAGCCAACTACTATCTGCCACAGCTCCCTAATATCTGCCACAGCTAGCTACTATCTGCCACAGCTAGCCACTGTCGGCTACAGCTCACTACTATCTGCCACAGCTAGCCACTATCTGCTACAGCTGAGTACTATCTGCCACAGCTAGCCACTATCTGCCACAGCCAACTACTATCTGCCACAGCTCACTACTATCAGCCATGGCTAGCTACTATCTGTTAACTTTATTGGCGAGGGTTAGCTGGCCAAAGAGAGAAAAGAGACAGGTTGGGGAAGACGGAGGAGTAGGGGAACAGGAAGAGCACAACAACAACAACTACAATAACAACAACTACAAGAACAACAATTACAACTACAATAACAATGACCACCATTTTAAACAGCTAGCCACTATCTGCTACAGCAAACTACTATCTGCCACAGCTCACTACTATCTGCCACACCCAACTACTATCTGCCACAGCTAGCCACTATCTGCTACAGCTCGCTACTATCTGTCACAGCCAACTACTATCTGCCACAGCTCACTAATATCTGCCACAGCTAGCTACTATCTGCCACAGCTAGCCACTATCTGCCACAGCTAGCCATTATCTGCCACAGCCAACTACTATCTGCCACAGCTCACTACTATCTGCCACAGCTCGCCATGGTCTGCCACAGCTCCCTAATATCTGCCACAGCTAGCCACTATCTGCTACAGCTCGCTACTATCTGCCACAGCTAGCCACTATCTGTCACAGCCAACTACTATCTGCCACAGCTCACTAATATCTGCCACAGCTAGCTACTATCTGCCACAGCTAACCACTATCTGCCACAGCTAGCCACTATCTGCCACAGCCAACTACTATCTGCCACAGCTCACTACTATCAGCCATGGCTAGCTACTATCTGTTAACTTTATTGGCGAGGGTTAGCTGGCCAAAGAGAGAAAAGAGACAGGTTGGGGAAGACGGAGGAGTAGGGGAACAGGAAGAGCACAACAACAACAACTACAATAACAACAACTACAAGAACAACAATTACAACTACAATAACAATGACCACCATTTTAACTATAACAGCTTACTGCAACAACAACAGCACTAACCGAAGCGTTTACAATGCAAATTTACCAAAGTATTTACCGTAGTAGCAGAGATTGAGCCCAAAATACACACAATTCCATTTACAATGGTAACGAAAATTGCTAAAGGACAAACCCAGTAGCGTTTATGAGGCAATTGCATCTACACAACTATCCATTGTGTAGTGTGTGTGTGTGTGTGTGTGTGTGTGTGCTTGTAAGTTTGTCATTGGATGTTGTGGGTAGTTGAAGAGGGAGGCTTGCAACACCACTACCCCAGCCCAAAACAGCTGGAAGGTCATGACCCAGGCCACCAGAGCACCCAACAACCCCCCAGAACACAAGGGTCCCCACCCCAGAGACAGTCACAGGCCCGACCCAAGCAAGAACCAGCAGGAGAACGCAGAAGCGACATCCCCCAGCCACAGAGCCCCGCCGACCGGGGAGCCCACCATGTACCAGAGAGGACAGAGCTCTCCCCCCCCCCACCCCCCCCTCGCATTGGCCTGCCACTCTATTATTTAACTTTGTTATATTTGAATAAACTTCAGTTCTCCATCATAGTGTGAGTGTGATTCTCAGATGAGTCTCTCAGATGAGAAAAAATTATCTGTATCAGACACTCGTTTCAGCCGAGTGGCCACTAAGCATCCAGGCAGGTTGTCCCCGTGTTCACCACGGTTTATTAGTCCCAGGAATGTCCAGGTTCCTTTGCAGCTTTTAGCTCGACGTTGATGAAAACAGGGAACTATCTGAAGAACAAAAACATGGACGATCATAGAAACAAAATGGTAATAAAAGTGATGAGAAGAGCATATTTCACTCACTTAGCACTTTTCAAAATGGATTCATTCAGAAAAGAACAAAATTATATCTATTTAAAGAACCCGATTTTAGTCTAACGGAAAGCCGGTTGGAGAAGTCTTTGACCACCAAAGTTCAGGAGCTTGTTGGCCAAGTCGGTTTAATTTCTGCAGCATCAGCAGACAGGAAGCCTCATCTCACGACTTCAGAGCAGCTTAAAGTCTTTAACCAGAGCTGACATGAGATATTAGAGTCAGAGACGAGTTTAACTGTCGAATTAATCCTCCGCAATTTGGAGAGTGAAAGTCTGTTTAAAGTTCAAAATGTTCTGTGGATATTTTTCTCTCTATGCTTGTCAGCAGAAGTGCTGGGGGCAAATAAACAAGTCACAACATATTGACAACAAACAGCAGCTACGATGAGGCCGCCACCATCTCACCAGTCGGGAACGATCCGACGAGCCGATCCGGTGGGGAGAGAACGCCGAGACTTCTCAAAGTGTCACACAAACAGCCTCGTCCTGTTCAGGGTTAACTGTGACTGAAGATCTCCAGGTGATCAGGGGACCTCAGGTCAACCAGAGGTCCCGAGGGACAGATAAGCCCATGTTCTTCTCCAGGACATCACATACTAATTTTGTGAGCGTTTAATGAACCTGCACTGTTCCGTCAAGATGGGTGGAGGTGGAGGTGGAGGTGGGGGGGTCACCCAGCAGACCAGAACTCAGTCTGCTCATAAACCCTGAATGAAGCTAGACCTAACCATGTTTTTTGGCTGTGCAGACTGAAATTCAATCTTTCTGTGACCTTCAAGCAGCATCAACATTGTATGTCGGGGTACAACACAAACGGGTCGAATCCATCCAGATGGGCAATAAATCAGGTTAGTTACTATCAATAATGGTGTGAAATGAAAAAATCGTCCTCTCACGACTGCTGTCTCGTGCCTCGCTCTGATCCTCTTCTGTCACGAGCAAAGCTAATCGTCGGCAGCCAGTCAGCGCACAGGTGGGCAGAACGCAAGGTAGGTAGTGTAGGACGTAGTGTCGTGCTACATTAGCACCATTAGCTTGTCTGGCTAAAGTGACATGCCGTGGTGTAAGTTTCGCACGCTGGTGTCGTTTCTGTGTCACCATCTCGCTGGCTGATGTTTATTTCCTTCGTAGTGATGAAAGGCGATTAAAGGCCTGAACTGGGGCAGGGTCAGGGTCAGGGTTAGGGTTGGGTTTGGTTGGGGATCGAGACTCTGCCAGGTGACTATCCCGCTGTCACAGATATGTGCTTGTTTTATCATTTCAGCTTGTTCCGCTCCTGTGAGCGATAACCTTTCTTTAAAAGGGGCTGTGCCTTTGCCGACGTCCTCGCAGTAACTTCTGGTTGCTATCGAGGTCGGCAGTCGAAGATAGAGCCGAGCTCTCCCTGAAGTTCTCTCCAACTCGAGTTCTTCCAGAGCCGGAGGCCGTCGGTCCACACATGCCAGCCTGGCTTAGCTCCGGCTGTGACATTCCTCCTGGCAGAACGAGGCTGCGGCTCCGGCGAGATTTTCAAACATGTCTCAAAGCCCCGGTGAGCAGAATTATGGCTAATTAGTCACCAAGCTGCCACACTTTATCAGGAGTGACGATGGCGGAGGCCATACTGAAATAAATGATTCACCGTCTCATGCGGTTAAGTGCTCGTGGTAAAGATTCCTCCCATCAGCGTCTGACAGTCAGTCACATGTCAATCCGCAATCCGCCCACCCCGCTGCAGTCCAACGCCAGGACCAGTAAAAACCTCAGACTGCACATCCGATCACAGCTTCTCTCAGCTGGGGAGGAAACGACCCGTTTAACTGATGATGGTGAATATTTTGTACTCATAATGTACAGTGACAAAGCACTGCGAAGCATCGTCCTATTACTTTTTTCCCATTTGGCTGAATGTGAGCAGAGAGTACAGCCCTATACGCTTCAGAATTCATCCCGGTTAAACCCGAAATTTACTTTAGCCGACACAGCAGATGTGACAATATAGGTAACACTTAAAAACAAGCAGATACGTTAATGTGGAACAAATTGACATAACGATGTGACTCGTCACAAGTTGAGCAGAAGTCAAACACAAACACATGTTGGTTCGTTCCTGGAAACCAGAGCAGCCCGAGTTCAGATATTTAGGTTTTATTCATGTTGGACAAGCAGTTGGCCAGAGGAGGGTAATAACAGTTAGCTAGTTCATCATTATCGTCAGCATTCAACACGGCATTTTGAAATATCAGAGTAAAAGTAGATTGATTTGAATTTGAACATGTGCTAATTTACTCCAAATTAATTCAAAGGTTGTGATTATTGTCATTTATTTCGACATTGTTATATCCAATTTATGATGTTTGTTCCCCTTTTATTAATCCATCAATAATAATCATAATCATAATCAACACAGCAAAGTTCTAATTTCTTTACAGTGGGAGGACATAATGACGTATCGCCCCCACCCTCCAGCTACGTGCGCTGCCATCTTTCACTGGTGACGTCATTTAAAGTCTGTGCAGTCATGATTGGGCGGAAGCTGATTTCCAGGGAGGAGCTGTCAATCATGAAGTCTCCCCCCACCTTTGCAGCATCCAATAACTAATTTAAGCCAAGATCATCAGAAAAATGGACATTTGAACATACATCAGTGTGAACCATCATCTGAGTTTTTAGTGTTTCCCGTCTACCAACATGAAAGATGGAGCTCATACGGCAGCCGGCCACCAGGGGGCAAACAGGGGCCTTTGGCCGTACTTTTGGGAGGTGGTCATGCTTTATATAGAGTCACACTATTTCATTTCAAGAATTCACACAAGTGAAAATGATTGAAATGATTCTAAAATGGTCTACGTTCAGGTCACGTTCTGCCGCGGACAACCAGGGTTCCTTTACACTCGGACGGGTTCCTGCCCCGGTTTTACCACCTACCAGTTAAGACTCCGGAGTTAAACCATCTGTGCTGGTCCTGGCAAAGTCGAACATCCGCACAAGAAGCCGAACGGTGTGTTTGTGAGTCCGCGCTGCCTCACAGCCGTCAATAAGCCATTTTTCTCTCCTCTCCGATGTCCTTTGTCCAGCCAGCACAGACCAATAGGAATCCATTATATCGAGCCCGTTCCGAGCTCAGTTGGACTGTCGGGCTCCTGGCGTCCTGACAGTGACCAATTGCACGCTGAGATACAGTCTCTGCTGTCCAATACAGTTCAAGGAGAACGGAGGGGGATCGGAATTCCTGATTGCTAATGGACTCAGAGGCAGATTGTGCTCTTTATCTGCCATCCATCCCGTCATGTTGTGGTCCAGGACAATCAGCCTCGTCTGGTGGGCTACAGTGATTCACGTCCATATAACAATGGCTGGAAAACCAATCGATCGATTGATCTTGTATGAATTCTTGAGTTTGGACTAAAACATTCCTTTGTCATCTTTGACCTCCGTCACTTCATCCTCGTGTCCAAGTCGACATTTCGGCAAAACGTGAAGAAATTGTTTCAAGGTATTTATGGCAGATGTTGGCTAACTGTGGCAGAACACGTTTATCCTGTGATAAACTGGTCACAGAAATTCTGCATGTTCACCTGACAGCGGTGAACCCCGTAAAGTATGAACAGAATTTGTGTAAAATATAGACTTCACGTCCACTTCAGCGTTGTTTGAATCTTTGTGCTTGTTGCTGTTGCAGCACGTGGTGTCACAGAATATTCACAGAAGGTTCAGGGTGGACACCTCCTCCCAGTAAGGCGGAGGAATGTCCATTTTCACCGCAGGGACTGGGAGTGGGCGACCGGAGAGCCGTCTCTGCTCTGCGTTACTTGAACGCATCTTCTCTGATAGATCCCTCACGAGCTGCTGTTGTCTGAGCTCACGGCTCGGCGCCTTCTTCTAACTAATGAATCACGCCAGCTTGCATGTAATTTGTGCTGTAAACATCTTCCCATCGCTCCTGACCTTTCACACTCCAGCCGGGCTGAAGAAAACACTGCCAACGATATTGTGGCTCAGTCCACCATTAATACAGAGTAATTCTGTGAAAATACGTGAGGGTTGGGTGAGAAATATATTTTCATTTAATTCCTTCTCACCATGAGCGATATTACGGACTGAGCGGCGTTCGATTACATTCGGTCCATCGCTGCCGTTCTGATGCCATTAATATTGATATAAAACATAGCAGCACTTCTATTATAAACTTTCGATTGCCTTAATTCCTGCCAAGGTCACGGATCGGCGAAGCACGGAGGCATCAAATCTCAGGCGCGGACCTGCAGCCGGCACACTATTGACGATTAATACGTTTTGACAGAGCATTTCTATTTCAGCCGGGGCAGCTTCGGGCTCGCGCATGAAACTGACACGCACGCACATTCGTCACATCGTGTGACGTTGATCAGCCGGTCAAATGTCTTCAAATGTCCACCACGACAAGAACAAGCTTTCAACCAAAAACACTCACTCGGAGGCCACAGGAAGCAAATATTTCATACAGGTGTAACGTTCTGGATTCAACTATCGTAAGTAGAACTGAACTAATTAATCCATAAGTCGATCAAAAGAATATCAATCAACAACTATTTTGATAGACAAATAATCACGTAAAATCTCAGAATTTCTCAAGCTTTTCTGAGAGAAACTTCTTTAAATCTGAATTCTGAGCTGTGGAGAGAAATCTGAGGATTTAGAGAGTAAACGGTTAATCAGCAGATTCATCGATGACTAAAGTCTTAGCTGGTTAGCTGCAGCTCTACGTGTGATTGGCTTCTCTGTTTCCGCAGTCGGATATCTCGGTTCCATTCTTGTTAAAGAAGAGGAGGAGCTACTGGTGCAACGTCGCCTACAAGCTGGTGCATCGTAATGAGTTTTTAGGACGTTAAGGCCCGCACCCGCAACTCTTCAGGATTGGTTCCTCAGCTCTTCTGCGTAGAAGACCTGGTCCATCACAACTCGTTTTTGGAGACTGTCATTGGTGGATTGAGTTGGCGATTTCTGACATTTTCTTAAACTTTCATCCAGTTGCATTTAGTTATCCTGTTAACCTGTTAACAAACTAACTAATACTAGAGAGAACATCACTTCGTTGGTGGCACCATAAGGATCAGCTGACTGTAGACTTCAGTTAATTTCAACTGGATGTTTCGCAGATGACAAGCAAACATGAACAAGACTGATAGAAGGAGAGCAGACGGCGTTGACTGGTAATATGCGTTCCTCCGCTCACTTCAAACTGACGTTCTTTCTACAAGACCGGTCAGGAACAAGCCCCGCCTACTGATTAATGCAACCCGTTTACTGGGCCAGAGACCAGAGGTTCTACACGCAGCTGCAGCGCTGACAGCTGCTTTAGCATCCCAGCTACTGCGCGCAGCCAACGCTGCAATAATATTACTCAGAAGTGATTGAATTCTATATCCAAAACATTATTCTGTAATGATGCTCTGGTGGCGCTCTCGCCACCGCAGATGCTTCCTGTCAGCGTGGTTGCACCAAGGTACCGGATGCTGGATCTTCATTTTCTGCAGGAGAGCAAATATCCACGAGATCTGGAGCTCATTAGGTTTTTAGCATCTTCTGCCATCAGGATCAGACACCAGGTGGCGCATTTCAAAGACACATATCCTTGAGTCCGATCAATCAGATCAATGCTATCGTGGCGACAACCTGACGTGTCCGCCCCTGCAGGCACATGGTCCGCCCAGTTTGGTAGCATTAGCATGCTAACATGCTCAGAATGACCCCGTTCAGCAGCAGGAGCCATTAACCACGCTCGTCCTAGTTTACTTCATTAGCACGCTAACTGCTGCTAATTAGAAAACCATCGAGACGAGGGCTGCAGCAGTGGCTGCTGGGAAAGTCATCCGTCATAAAACAAATACTGAACATGTGACCTGACGATGGCGCTGTATGAAATCATCAGTCATCATCAGTGAGCCTTGAAGCAAACAGCTACAAGAAGGCGGAGAAATGATGCTTAACGGAGCGTTTAACGATGATGACTGAGATTCATCGACGCTACTTTGGTTTTTACATCTCATTTCACCCCGAACACAGGCTGCTCTTCATCACCGCTCGGACGGACAAATCAGAGACACTCTCGTCCACTGTTGTCATTCGTCTCTCTCCCCTTTCATCTGGCTCTGCTCCTTCCCGCCTCGATCCCGCTGCTCCCGGCGCCGCAGGGGGGCCGAGGCGACCTTTGATATCAGCTCGTCTCCGTTTGACACGACTCCTCGAGGGGACGAGTGTTCCCAGACACAGAGCGAGGCAGAGGAGGAGCACCGAGAGCCCCTCATAGTTTAAACGCCAGCGTCTCTCAAGCAGATGACGTTTCTGTATCGGCGCCCCGGGAGAGAGAAGTGACGACACCGGCAGAACTCGGAACCAACACGTCCCTTTTCTGCAGCTGAGTTTGACAATTTACTGATCCTGATTCTAACTTACGAGCAGCACAGAGTTGATATCTCCGTGGCGCAACGATACGCTAAATATCACAATACACGTCAGATGGGACCCGACGATACCAACAGGCCCTCCAACGGGGCTGCTCATTTTGGCAGCCCTGCAGACTGAAGGCCTTCAGATGAACACGCCGAAATCACGATTTTACATTAAAATTATGTGAATTAAAAATATCTATATAATAATTAATATGGACTCTAATGACGAGTGATCTGGTGCTCGTGTGGTGAATGTGACGTAGCAAAAAGGTTTGTTAACGTTCGTCTTTAGCATCTTCAGCCGGGTGCTGTACGGGCCACAAACGCTGCTCTCCTGGATGAGGGTCATGTGTGACCCTCCACGCCACCATGTCCTGCTACATCCTCTGTTCAAGGCCGGTTAGCAGCTAGCCGCTCACAGCTGTAACGAGCGGCAGCTAGCAGCTGTTAGCAGCGGAGGAAGCGAGAGAAGCGACACGGACGCTAACTGCATCACAAATGATTGATGGCTTTTTCCGATGATTTTTTTGTTTGTCGCTGCTCCCATTGCGTTTGTTTGATTTAAACTTGAACTTATTAGCTCCGCCCAGGAAGTTTTTGCCCACAGATTTAAGCAAGTCGGCTCGTGAGTCTGCAGAATGTTCAGCCTCGGCGCGTTTGGTATGTTAGCACAGGTAGCGACATGCGTTAACGACGTGTGATTCGCTGACTGTGGGATTAAAGGAACATCAACCTCCCCGACGTTGTCCTGGAACAACACTGAGCGACAGGAACAGGAAGTGGCTCAGAGGCGGAGCTCAGACGTCTTTGTGATGCCAGGAGTCCAGAGGCCACGCCCACAGAGAGGGGAGGGGAAGCTTCGCCGTGAGAGACACGAGCCGCCATCTTATCAGCTGACAGGGTTAAATCCCCGCCCATCTCCTGGGACGGGACAGGAAATAAAGAGCAGACGGACGACGTGTTGCTCAGCCAGAGACATCCCAGGCCGGCACCTGGGAGATTACATTTTATCAACATGTTCTCCATGCGTGACACAACACCGACCACGTGTGCGAAGCAGCTCGGTTGGCGCGTCTGAAAGGAGAATCATCAAACAGAGAAACACTAACGTTGTTTCTCTACAGCCCAGAGTCTTTCAGGCTGACTCGACACCACTGTGATTAGCCCTTTTTCACAACATTAAACACAACACATCCACCCTGTTTGGATGGAGGAAGCTCAGTCTTTCAGGACATTCAGACATCTGACCAAAAACCCGACTCCTCCGGTGATTATCGCCATGTTTGTGGCACTTTTCTCGCAGGAATGAGCGAAAAGTGAAAAAAATAAGTTGCATTTTGTACATTTCATTCATTAAAAATTTGCGGTAACATTACAGGACTCAGGAGTTCAGAAACCTATAAAGTACCAATGAAGACGAGTTCACATGGAGGCAGATTTTTTTTTTAATCCCCCCCGAGAGTTCTGTTCCTCCTCACTCAGAGCCACGGTGACGGTTGATTGTGGGTCCACAAGAAGGGCTGTGATTGGTAGAAATCTGATGATTTTAAAGGTTCAACTGCATGTTGGGTAATAAACTGGATCACAGAGCTGGTTCAGTGTTTGGGGGTCAAAGTGACACAGTGAAGAGAGTCACATGATTCTTGAAACCTGGTCAAACCTGAGCGTGAATATTGGCAGAACCGATGAGGTCGAGGTGGACGTTTATAGTAAGAGGAGCTCTTCTTTGTTGGTGAGCAGCTGGTGGTTTCACACAGGCCAGAAATCCCACTGTGACCATTGACCTCCAACATTTAACCAGTTCACCCTCCAGTCCAAATTGGACCAGAACGCCTCGGTTGTGCTCAGATTTCAGCTCGCAGCGGACCACTGGACTCGCAAAGCCGGCTGCCATTGACTTTGATCTGAGTTTTTTTGTTTGTTTGTGACTTTCACGTTTCCTAAATCACATGTCCGTCAGTGTCCTCTGAGCTTGGTAAACACCGGTTTGGTGTAAACAGCTGTGATGTCACACCGAGGAACCTTCACGCTGGAAGCAGCTGAAGTGCACCAAAAACACAGCTGACTTTTATGGACACATTTATTCATTTTTTCACACTTTGGGAAGTCATAAATTAACAAAAAATTCACATTTTTACGAGACTGTGCTGAAATAAAGGAAACAGGCAGATCCTCGGACAGCCTCCTTCTGCTTTTTGGCTCCTAATATTATTACGACTTTAAGTTTCCTATTTTTTTCTCACTGTGGCCCTGATCTCTAAAACTGCGTTTGTTGGACATACTTGGTTTTTAATATCGCGCTCCAATGATGTCTGCTTATTTACAGGCTCGAGTCTCCTGTTTGTGTCCCACTGATTTGGTAGTAATTGATAGCAGCTGTTGCTTGTTTCCAAAACGCTATTGAGACAGTTGATTTGTGCTCATGTTTTTACACTGTTGTAATTTAAGGTTGTTTTTGTTCGCGTTCCTTTTATTGATCAAAGTTGTCGTGTTAATCTTTTTATATTGTCTTGTTTTTAAATGGAGAAAAAGATCATTTCTTAGAGAAATCTGAAGAAAATGGACATTTCTGAGACTCAGTTAAATGTGTAAATGTACAACTGAAATATCTCATGTAAGATGATGTATTTGTGTTTTTATTGTCCCCGTTCATATATGAACATGCATTGTTCATGGTTGGTTTTAGGGTTGTAGGGTTAGCCATTGTGGACTGCCTTCAGAAGAACCCAAACGAAGCGCAGCAGAGGGGTAAACGCTCCAGGGTTCGGTTCTGCCGAACTGAACCAGGCTGGAGTGAACGAACGTAGTTATCGGTTGGTTTTGGCTTCACTTCCTGTGACCTGTTGGCGGACAGGCCGTCAAACCAAACTTTGCTCTAAAAAGAGCCGTTTGATGGTACGTCCATGTTTTTACGCTGAGCTCCAACATCACCGAGACTCTTCTCTGATTGGCTCGGATCTACAGACTCAGGTTTCTCGTCGTCTGTGTGGACCACCTGAAGCCATGCGTCTCACCCAGGAGGAGGAGGTGCACGTTCTCCTGCCGCCCTCTCACGTGTTCATTTTACACCTGAAAGAACAAAACTGGTTCTCGAGTCCTTTCAGCGACCCCTCGTCTGGTACCGTGGAGAGACGAGGCCGTGCAAATCTCAAACTCAGCGCCATCTATAATCTTCCAGAATCATTTTTGAGATGAGAGGAAAAACATCACGAATATAAAGTACAAAACTTATTGTAAAACTTATAACCGGTTTTCATGCTGCGAAGACGATGCTGCAGATCCCAGAACAGAAATGCCGCACTTGTCCGTCGTGTTGGTCAGGATAAGAACATCACATCCAATCAATATTCAGTGATCAATGCCAACGATCTGCATGCGTTTTCACGGCGCAGCTTGTTTCACAGCCGGAGACGGTTGCCAGGCAGCGAGCCGTCCGCCGACAGATCGATTTATCAATTCACGGCTGAGTGGGAACCGTCGAAAAGATGCCAGTGATCAAAAAGCTCGTCGGTAAACATCAGCGGAGGAGCGCGACACTTCAGACACACCAACGAGGAGCTTCTGTATCGTACCAGTTGGTTTTATTATGACAATGCACACTCGAAAAGCAAAAAAAGCCTTGGCGTCCTGCAGAAAAACCAAGGATATGGCGGCGGGTCCCCCGGAGGGGAGCGCGCCTTACATCATTATTGCAAAGGGTCATAAGCAAAAGTAAAGATAAAAATAAAATCTGCGGTTACATAAAATGTCGCTCATTCCACCCGTGAATAGTTGCAGATACATGTTGGTAGGCAAACACACACGTTAAAATAAAACACCGGAAACATGTGACCCAGGACAGAAGAAAATAAGGTGGACATAAATGAATCATAAATGAAGTTCTAGGCTACGATTTTACAAATCACAGAAGACTAATCATTTGAATTTTTTCTTAATAATCAAACAATTTGAGGCTGTATCAAAAACGTTAGAAATTAAAAAAAGAAATGGGAGAGCCAATTATTGGAGATTTGAATTTTGAATCCTGTTTCAGCCACGTTCGTCTCCTCTGTGACCTCTAAAATCCACAATGCAGGCTCACCTGCCTCGCTACGTAAAAAAATAATTATCCTGCTCGCAAATAAACTCAGGGGCTGCACTTCCTGTTTCCTGTTCCGTCAGTAACCTGCTCGGCCGACTGAGGTCGAACTGCAGAACCGGGCAACACGTTCTGCAGCGCTGACCCCAAACTGCACTTACAGCTTTGTTCAGTAGTTCACCTGATCAGTTACAGCCTGTCTGGTGTCAACATCCGTCCTGAGGGATCCAATCGCAGCCCAGCAATAACTTCCGGCCTATCAGATGCCGTAGTTACAAGACGACTCGAGTGAATAAGCCGTCCACGAGGTTTCTAATGTTCCTCCTGCAGCAGCAACTCCAGAAATTGGCACATTTTTCAGTGGAGTCTCTACATGTTGTGTTACAGTTTACTGCGTCGGTAAAATTTGACAGCAATTAAACATTTTATTGTCACTAACTGAGTGTAGATGGTGAAATCGGTAGAATCTGTGTTCAAACAGCTGCAGAGGAACGACCTGGAACGATCCGACACTGTGAAAACGGGTCTTCTGGTGATACTGCTGTTCAATCAGCTGTAACAGACCAACATCTGCGGCTCACCTGAGCAGATAAAAGAGCCTGATCGCATCAGTTCATCAAGCAAAGCGCCTCATTTATTGTCGGCGTGTCCAAACCAAAACTCGGATCTCAGATGCAGAATTTGGACGACGTTATGTTAAGATATCTCACCAGGCACACGATTAGCCAGTTTGCTGCCTAATGTTTCCTGAGATGCGGCGGAGCAAAAATTGTGGGCCTTTTTTTTTTTCTGTTGAAGGTGGTTCTGATGGGCTGTACAGGTACGAAGGAACTGCAGGTCTAGACCGCCTCCCAGTGGGGTCTATGTATTCATTCTGGGCCTTTGCCTCAGGAGGGATGTTAACATCAGGTCTGAGCCGGGACGAGGGAAGGGTTTTTAACTCATCTGTCTTTGACATTTTGGCACATGGAAACAGGAAGCAGGCGCTCCTGTGGGTTATTTCTGCGAGTCCCCCTTCTGTTCACTTCCACCACCAGAAAAATATAACAAAATCTATCACAACCAGATATACGGTTCTTTTGTTACTCGTCTCTAAGTGTTTTTAGGCTACCTTTGTTATTCTCCTCTGTACTAGACGTTGTGAAATGGGATAGAAACAGACAGCTAGTGTTAAAAGGCAAACCGTATTGAATCTGAACCAACATTTGTTCTCTCTCCAACTCCTCGGCCTCTCGCTCTCTTGTGTCGTCTGCAGGGGTTATTCCAGATTCCGTGTGACAGAGTTTTCTCGTATTCAAAGTGTCTCCTGATACTCCTGATTACAAAAGGATGCAGTGCCTGCAGTGCTCTGGTGGCAGTTCACTATGTTCTCGTTTAAAAAAAGCAAGACAAAAGAAGAGTTGGTAGCCAGACGGTTCAGTCCAGAAAGAAAATAATCTTGGGATAATGAGGAAAAGAAAAGCAAGAAAAACCAAATCAAATGCTGGGAAGTAAGAACACGTCTTGTGGTTGCTTCTGATCAACTGGTCGATCCAAATGCCAATGTGACAAGACTTTGTTTGTCGTAGGCCACTGTAGGAAGCTGGGCTACCGCTAAAACAGTAGTCCCTCCCAGCTGTTTCAACCATTTGTCTCCTGTAAAACCCCCACCCGACTCGTTGCTCCCCCTCCCAGAATCCCCCGTAGTTGTTTTGTACATTAGCACCTCTTGTCTTCGCTCCCTGCAAATGCCCAGACAGACAAACACCAGAATGGAAACTGCCACAGTTCCTCGGGCGTCCTCTCCCTCCACCCTATGAGGGGAGGGTTTAACAAGTCTTAGGGTGGCACATAGGGTGGTGGAAATCTGTAGGTAGTCATGTTCTTGGGACGGGAGCCCTTTCCCTCGATAGAAGGGGGGAAGGGAGGTGGGGGCTGGGGGGTATACTCCTCCAGCATCTCCTGATTGAGGGGAGTGGTCTCCGGTGTAGCCATATTGGGATACTCAGGGGGTGGGAGCGGGGGCTTCTCTTCCTGTAGAATCAAGGGCACAGTGGAAGACGGAGGTGGCTTGGAGTCATCCAGTTCATCTGCAAAGATGATTGGCACACCTTTTTTGATGAAAGTGGCATGGTCCTCGATGGTCATCTTGCCCTTCCGTTTCTTCCTGTAGCAGATCATCGCAATGATGCCTGCTATCAGCAAGATAGCCGCCACCACCACGGCAGGAATGACTGTGTGGAGGTAGACATCATCATTGCTCTGACGGCTTGTTCCCAAGCCTGGAGTGACTGCTGGAGGCTCTGGTATATCAATCTCTCCAGGTGGGACGAAGGAATGAGTTCTGCAGCTTGCTCTTCCCTTAACCATGACATGCAGTGGTGTGAATTCTGGTTCCATGGAGTACCTAAAGGACTGCGTTGGAACTCCTTCAGAGTTGGCAAGCATCGTGCTCATTGCTGTGAGCTGTTCCTTTGGACAAGGGTGCTGAGGGAGGCTGGTGTTCGTCCACTCCACCACGATGGACCCTTTGGTGATATTTCTCAGGCTGACTGTACTGCTATTGCGGTCCCCCAGCGCATATGCTAGCTTTTTAACGAGAAGAATCTTCTTGTGGATGTCATTTGTTATAGAACGTGGCTCGCCATCGAAGTGGGCAGTGAAGACAACAGGGGTCTTGTCATTGGTAGGCCAGCGGTTCACACGGACCTCAAACGCATCAACTGCATTCAGGCCTCCTTTGTCAGTCGCCTGCATGAAGTACTCATGTTTCCCCGCATGCTCGACATCGGGAAGGCCATAAAGCAGTTGGCTGGTTGTGTTGAACTGGATCCAGGAGCCCTCTCCAACCATTTCATTGTGTTTCTGTCTCAAGGTCAGACGTAGCTTGTCGGTAGTGCCGTCCTCTAAATCGAAGAAGGTGTCAGATGGGATCTTAATCTCGAAATAGGTGCCGACCAAAGCATTGACCTGGTCAATGGGGTTACGCAAAATTGGCTTCACATTGTATGGATCTGGGATGACACCAGGTGCTGGTGTGGTCCGCCTTGATGGTTTGGCCGTAGAGGTCTTGGGTTCCCGGGGCACAGGTGTGGTTTTGGGTCTTTTAGGCTTCTTTGTAGTCCTTCTAGTGGGTGTGGGTGGTGTGGCAGTGGCCTCCACATAAGTAGGCCTGGTCGTGGTAGGCTGAATAGGAATGGTGCTTGTTGTCTCCATTACCCTCGTTGGTTGAGGGGGTCCCAGGGTTGGGGTGTGGGCTACTGAGTCACGGACTTTGATTGTAGGCTTGCCTGGTAGAGGAACAGGACCTCGTACCGGTGGAGAAGAGCTTTCGGTTGGTGCCGCAATAGAAGGGGAGGAGAGGGTTGGGATAATCCTCACTGGAGGTTCCACGACGCTTGTTGGAGGAAGCACCACCAGAATGGGTGTCGGGGTGTTGTTTAGTTGGCGCCTCACTCGCTTTGGGACATGGGGTTTCTTGTTGGCGATGTGCCAACCCACTACAGGGTAGCCAAGCTTGGCCGACATTGTACCCTCCTTAGCAGGACCCTGGACACTGTTGATATCTGGGACTGTGCTCTGCTCCAGCGAGCAGCCGAGCTTCCAGGACAGTAGAACTCCGTTTTCCACCACCTGGGGGCGACAAAGAGAACTATTAAGCAGACTGATCCATCTAATGTTTGTCATGGTTTTGGTTTAGTTAGCTTTTCTTTTTTCTTGGTATGTCAGAAAAGAGAATTTTTCGTATTGAGTAGATCACAAAATTCCTAATGGAACTCACAGTTTTTAAGAAGGCTGAACCTACTGTATCTTCAAAATGTACAGAAATGTTTTAGCGTGTTTCGAGCCAAAATGTTGAATGAATATTTAGATTACCCAGTTACAATAAGCCTGTGTGTTCCCCTCGTCGTTAGTCAGGACCTTCCACCTTTGTTCTGGTGATTTGAGATCCTTATTGTTTTCCCTGAACCTTGTCAGGATTTATTGGACATTTGACACTTAAGTGTTCCTCAACAGATTTGTTTGCTTGCTGGACAGGCTAACAAGGAAAATGTGAAACTAATCAATGAATTTATGACAAAGGCAGGCAAAACATGATGTGAGAAAATGAACTGTGATGACTATTCAGTGACTTTAGTGCACATTTGCTGACCTTCTTGGCATTGCCTGGCCCAGCCATGAATGCAGACATGTCGAACAGCCTGTTGTTTACCACCGGCAGTAGCTTCATGTGCTGGAGCCCCACCCCGGAGAAGCTTCTCATGTTGTCCAGCAGCTCCACCCTCTGCTCGGAGCTCATCTTGGTCAGATCAGCGTCCAGGATCACAGTCAGCACCGTGACCGGCTCCTCGTTGGCACACGAGAACGGCTCCACTTCGGCAGAGGCCTGGTTGGACGTCAGCTGGGCTGAATCTGTGTCCAAGTGGTCTTCAGGGTGCACCTCGATGGAGAACACCTCTGAGGAAGTGGAGGATTTTGTGTGGTTGGAGATGGATACAGAGATGTAATGGATGCCTTTGTCCTCCTCTAAAGGCAGACCCTGCAGGATTCTGCTGCTGGCAATCCAGTGCAACCAGGCAGGGAGGGAATCCTTCCCCATCTCTGTGATCTGGAAGAGAAACAGCAGAACAGCTCTTTAGTGACATACCAGGTGCCACGATTCCTCAGCAATTAGTTCAAGATAATCACAATTAACGGGAAGGTCATAAGATTTTATGGAATATAGAAAAATTACAACGAATGTCAGGAACACTACGTCTGATCAGAGGTGAAAGATTCGAGGAGAAAAACAAAAAGTTAGTGAAGGTCTCAGATTATAAAAGTTGAAGTGAAGAAGCTTTCTTACTTTGCAGTTTCTTGGAAAATTAAATTATTCATTACTGTTGAGGCAAAAGTGAAAAGTGTTTTTAACCTTTAAGATCACATTCTCAATCACACGGCGCCCGTGTTCTAACATTTAAGCCCATTTCTTTGTATTTTTACGTCATTTTCATTTCTTCCAGTAAAACAAAATCAGAATTTTTCCTGACTGATACCAACATTTTTCAACCAATAGCATCACATCAACCCATCAACTAATCTTCAGCAACAGGAACGGGCTGGTTTAATACGTCCTCAGTTTTTTCAGACAGAACATCCAGCTCTGGGATGGTTTCCGTAGTTTCTGGATGGGCGGGTCATGTGACATATAGCTGCTGTTCGACAGCTACTGCTAGCTCAGTTAGCTATGCAGAGCTCTCATTAGCTAACCCAGTCCCAGGTTGCCAGGAGGTAAACATGGCGAGAAAGCCACCTTGGTTCTGGATTCCTTGTGGTCAAACAGTTTGTGTTTGGTCCCAGTCGGAACATGTGCTCACACAGGCAGTAGGGGGCGTAACACTCATTAAGTGCTAATGTTATTGGTTGTTCTACAAAGGGCCTCCCTACCTGAGTGCTTGCTCTGAACGGTGTAAATATGAGGAAGCTAACAGCACTCGGCTTCTGCTTTATTCAGCTGTGGACTTTTTCTTAAAACCTTCTTTGAGCATTAAATAATGAGTAACAAATAAAACACTGAGACAGAGATTTTCACCAAGCCTGCGTAGCCCCGCCCAGCACCAATCATACTGACCGACCTGTGCTTTGGCCCCACCTCCCGAAAAACCTTATCATGGATTCAAAGGAAGTTGCTTTCGGTGTTTCTTTTCTTTTCTTGCATTCGTTGAAATTAAACTCATCTGACTGCTATTCATCATATGAGCCCTGCTTTACTTTACTATTTCTGACGGGAAGTGAAATGAACGGTGGAGGTTTATGCTCAAAACAGCAATAACAGGATTAATCACCGTTTGCTGTTTAACATGATCTGTGCCAGCTCGACGCCATGAAAGGCAGTATGCCAGGTTCTAATGGAAGCTACAGCAAATTTAAAAAGAGTCTGGGGACGGCCCCACGCTGGGGGCCTGATGGAGACAAATGGGTCACATGGAGAGTGACAACGCATCCACACACACATCCCAAAACAAGAACAAATGCATCCAACGCTCCCTACCAGTTAATTCTGCAGCTAATAAATCCTGGTTGATGAATAATGTAAAGGCGGCGTTCCCTCGACACATCATTAATGGTCTAACCAGCACACAGGCAGTGCCGGGGGAGAAAACGCGCACACGCGCACACACACACACACACACACACACACACACACACACACACACACACACACACACACACACACACACACACACACACACACACACACACACACACACACACACACACACACACACACACACACACACACACACACACACACACACACACACACACACACACACACACACACACACACACACACACACACACACACAGAACGCTGTGTGTGCATTTTCCTCTCAGACATACAGAACACACGTGGTCACTGATAAAATCAAGATCACACACACGCGCCCGATTCAGCATCCACACCGTCACCCACGGACACCTCTTTTGTTCCAGAAGCAGAGGAGACGGCAAACATGATTTCATTTTTGTTTCGTCTTTTCTTGATGTTGTGCCTCCTCTTTCTTTAGTCTTCCGACACCTTATTCTACTTACGGCATCATGTCTTTATCAGAACCTGACAGCTCCTTTCCTCACTAAGACAGCAGCTCCTGATTTTTGACCCAATGAAAATCCAGTGTGAACATCATGAAGCAAGAATATTGTTGACCATTCAAGTGTGGGCTGCAGGAAAATGTGTGAATGTTACAGCTGACAGTTTTTGTTCCGTAACATCATCTCAGTTCTCTTTACTGCTGGAAAAAAAAACACACACCTCAAAAAAACAAACCTGGTTTGCTCAGATCCATCAGATGTGACAAACAATTCTGCCTCATTACTTGAATCTCGGCAATGAATCAGGCGTTCCTCAAGGGTCTGACCTCGGCCCACTGCTGTTTGCTTCCTACTTCCTGTGTGGCATCTCAGCAACTTTAAACTGACTGTTTACGAACACAATAGTCAATTATAGGTTCATGATTCCAAACTTGTTTTTATGTGTCTCTGCTCTGTTTTAGCTCTGATTTAGAAGTTACCTGCCCCACCTTTAAAATTTGGTGTTTATAACTTCCCTCCCTGAAATGGGATTCTTTCATTTTATGAAGATAAGAAAAATCACAAGATTTTGTGCTTTTTGTCTGGGATATAATAAAAAAGACACTTCATTTACAATATAATTTGTGGTAAATCTCATTTTGTAAAAAATAAAAAAAAAATGCAGCTCCACTCGACACCCGTGTTAGAGACACCTCGGTAAAACTCTTGCGAGCTCACAAACGATCTTGTGCCTCACTCTTCCTCAGTCCTGATGCTGGTTATCGATTTCAGAATTTCCAATTACTTTTCAAGATTCTCGTCATCACGTTTCCGTTACGTGTCGGTTCTCTGCTCCACCCTCAGAAGGTGACACCCTCGCATGTCTCCTGCTGCGCTGACGTACATGTCACACAATGTTTTCGGCCAAGCTAGAAATCCTTCCTGTGAGCAGGATATCACGGGAACTGCTCGAACCGTGTTCATCGGGGACTCTGGGGAATGTATCCGTGCCGTGTTTAAATGTTGTAATACACTACAAACAGTGCTGAACGCTTTGACGCGTCTCAAAGCATCTCTGCTACGAGAACGTCTTCAGTCTCCTCACCAGAAGCAAAGTTCTCTCAGTCAGCCTTCCTGAAGCGTGAAAGCAGAAACAGAGCCTTCAAACTGCGACGGGAACTCAGCAGAGAGTTTCCTGCCTCCCGAGGAGAACATAAAAAGTACATCAAATCTCCAAAATGTCAGGAAGAATAATCCCGTCTTCCCGTGAACGACACAGGATAGCGAGACGCTCGGCCCTAAAAGGTTATCACGTGCGCCTCGGCCCCTTGAAAACAGCCAGAGAAATCCTGCGTTTAGGAAGGTTAACGTGTGCGAGTGCAGCAACGGAAAGAAACTAAATGTTTCTCTGGGAAGCTGTGGAGACGGAACATCTTTCTTGCGTTGGTCGGCGAGCAGATCGATAAGCTTCACGTGACTCCACAGTCACGTCTTAATCGCCTCCGAACAGACTCCGAGCAGTCAGTGCGACGGAGGAGCAACGTGCTCCATGAAGGTTACCGCTGACTTAAAGAGGGACTCGGTGACACGTGGCCAGCGGCTGAGCCCCCGTACGGACACACATCACACACACACATCACACAATCACACACACACACGCACACATCACACACATCACGCGCACACAACACACACATCACACACACACACACACACACATCACACGCGCGCACACACACACATCACACAATCACACACACACACGCACACATCACACACATCACGCGCACACACACACACATCACACACACACACACACACATCACACGCGCGCACACACACACATCACACAATCACACACACATCACACACACACACACACACATCACACGCGCGCACACACACACATCACACAATCACACACACATCACACACACACACACACACATCACACGCGCGCACACACACACATCACACAATCACACACACATCACACACACACACACACACATCACACGCGCGCACACACACACATCACACAATCACACACACATCACACACACACACACACACATCACACGCGCGCACACACACACATCACACAATCACACACACATCACACACACACACACACACATCACACGCGCGCACACACACACATCACACAATCACACACACATCACACACACACACACACACATCACACGCGCGCACACACACACATCACACAATCACACACACATCACACACACACACACACACATCACACGCGCGCACACACACACATCACACAATCACACACACATCACACACACACACACACACATCACACGCGCGCACACACACACATCACACAATCACACACACATCACACACACACACACACACATCACACGCGCGCACACACACACATCACACAATCACACACACATCACACACACACACACACACATCACACGCGCGCACACACACACATCACACAATCACACACACATCACACACACACACACACACATCACACGCGCGCACACACACACATCACACAATCACACACACATCACACACACACACACACACATCACACGCGCGCACACACACACATCACACAATCACACACACATCACACACACACACACACACATCACACGCGCGCACACACACACATCACACAATCACACACACATCACACACACACACACACACATCACACGCGCGCACACACACACATCACACAATCACACACACATCACACACACACACACACACATCACACGCGCGCACACACACACATCACACAATCACACACACATCACACACACACACACACACATCACACGCGCGCACACACACACATCACACAATCACACACACATCACACACACACACACACACATCACACGCGCGCACACACACACATCACACAATCACACACACATCACACACACACACACACACATCACACGCGCGCACACACACACATCACACAATCACACACACATCACACACACACACACACACATCACACGCGCGCACACACACACATCACACAATCACACACACATCACACACACACACACACACACACACATCACGCGCACACACACACACACGCACACATCACACACATCACGCGCACACACACACACACGCACACACATCACACAATCACACACACACACACGCACACATCACACACATCACGCGCACACAACACACACATCACACGCACACACACATCACACACACACATCACGCGCACACACACACACACAATCACACACACACACACACATCACGCGCACACACACACACATCACACAATCACACACACATCACACACACACACATCACACAATCACACACACATCACACAATCACACACATCACGCGCACACACGCACACAACACACACATCACACGCACACACACACACACATCACACAATCACACACATCACACACATCACGCGCACACACACACACACACATCACACACACACACAATCACACACACACATACACACACGTCACGCAGCTTGAAAGACTGTTAATTACAGTTAATTACGTTCTGTTAATTAGAACGAATCCGCGTCAAGTCAATTTAATTTATTCTTGTTTTTCCCAAAACATGAGAGTATTTAGATTTTTCATCAGTTATTTAAGAAGGTGAAGATTTTATATATAATTAACTGCACATGAACTAAAATGTTTACTAACTTAAAATAAAAGTTTGAGATATTTCACTTTCCATGTAATCAATAAAGAATATATGAAAGTTTAACCTTTTGAATTACACTATTAAATGAAAACCTTTCAGGTAACGGTGGTGAGAGCAGACCCCGCCTCTGGGTGGGCGGGGCCATCCGCAGTGACCAGTCGGGGGAAAGAGGAACATCCTGTTACCAACTACGTCTCAAAGTTCCACTTTTGAAGAAAACTCTCAGAAGGCCGAGAGGATCGGGAAGCGCCGTCGCTGCCGCGTTTTCGACCCCGCGAACACGTCCGCTGACCCGGTAACGGGAACCGTCGGCGCCCTCGGGGGAACGTCTCTGAGGTGCTCCGTGCGGCGATGCTGCAGCTACATACATTAAAATGCTGCGTTCGCAGCATCACTTAACAAGATCCGTGCCGCCGCATAACGAGGACCTTCCCGCCTGAAGTCAGATTTACAACGAGGAACTTGTGAGAGGAGGAAAACTGAGAACCAAACGCTGACCCGGAACCTGAGGAAGTGACAGTCTGACGGCTGCTAGCAGCAACGTCTTCCTCCTCCTCTCCCGCTCAGCAGACAGTTGTGGTGTCAGCTGCTGATTTCGGAGACCTTCTGCGTCTTTAAAGTTCTCCACAAAACCGAGCGGACTCTCAGCGTCTCAGCTGTCAACAGCAGCTCCATCGAAGCCGGGATGCGTCGCCAGCAAACACGCTTTAATTATCCCGAGACGGCGCGCAGCCCGGCGAAGGGACAAAGAGAGCAGAGGAAGAAAGAGGCAGGTCAAGCAAGAAGAGACAGATATTAGGAGCAGGCATTCTGGGAAAGAGGCGAGGCCATTGTTAGTGCGCTGACAGCTCGACAGATAAGCCTCATATTGTGGAGGAGGCGCAGGGAGGGGCCTGCTGGCAGGGTTTCCAACGGAACCTCTGATGACAGGAATAATAAGGTGACAACCACCAAACCGGAACCTTCATTTAACAGCTAAAGGCTCATTTCGCCTACTGTAATATCCCCTCCTCGTTATCAACCGTGACAGGAAGGAGTAGAAAGAAGAGATTCTCTCAAAGAATTAACACGTCCGCGTTAAAATACGACCGGAAGAATTCCGACGGTGTTACAGGAGGAAATCTGGATCAATTACGTTTGCGTGTCCATTCAGAGTCTAAAAGGTTAAAAACTCCTGGTGTCCAAAACTCCCAGTTCAGCTGCAAAATAAAAGCACGGCAGCTGAGCCCTGAGAGGGAAAATAAAGTTCTGCGCGTTCCAGGAAAAAGACACGTTCTACTGTACGCAGAGCTGCAGCAAGGCATCATGGGATCAAGCCTCATAAAACTGCAGCACACACACACCTCCCTCTCTTTAACGACGGTGAACGGTGGCTCGGGAGCCGCCAGAAGCAGGCCGCTGTGGTGGAAACCCAGAAGGCCTGCGGTCGACGCGGCGTTCCAGCAGGAGCTTCACTAACACGCGCGCACACAATATATACTTGCGTATGTGCACGTGTGTGCATGTTTGAACGACCCCTGCTGGGAACAATAACACACAACGTGTGTGTGTGTGTGTTATCTGTGTCTCAGCATGTGGCTCATTTCCCGCAGACTCTGAGCTTCAGCCTTGACTAATGCTGCAGCTCAACGTGCACACACACATGCACACGGGTGCGTTTCTAAGCGGAGAGGAATGTGAGCCGCTCTCGTCCTATCAGCCAACATGGACGGGGGAGGGGCTTATGAGCTCCAACGCAGCCAGGGGGCCATCCAGAAGCGCCGACTCCCCATTTGACGGAGCCAGTAGCTGGCAATCGGTGGTGGAAATTCAAATCTCAACGTTCCGCCCGCAACAACGTTTGATTGGTTAGACGTCACAACTAACAGCCAATCAGCGGTGACGGATACGCGGAGTAGCTCCAGTGCTCAGTAAACGTGTAAATGAGTAACGAGTAAAAACATCCACCTTTCAAATGTAGACAGCTGTAAATATCGAGATTTGTTTTTCCAAATTCTGCCTGTATCAATTCGAATGATCAGATATTGATCCGGGATTACTAATAATCTGGATTAGATTAAGAACTCACCAGCCATCTCTAACAGCCAGAAAAGCTTAAACACGCCACTGAGGAAGAGCAGGAGAGGGAGGAGCCTCAGAACAGCATCGCGGAGGAGGAGCCAAACCCGACGCAAAACGCACGACCATAAAGAGACACAGCTATGACACACACACACACACATCACACAGCAATGAGAACGTGGAAACACAAAAGATTACCGACATGACGGCAACCCTTAAAGGAAGCCAGAGCATCTGGACAGCCCCCTGGTGGCTGGTTGCGCGCAGCTCATAAACCCCTCCCCTCACATGTTAGCAGATGGGAAATGGATGATGGTTTCTCATTTTAAGTCGTTCTTCTCATACATGAGTTCAGTTTTATCATCAGTTTGTTTCTAATTAGTTACTGATGATGTAAAGCGAGTTGAAACGTCATGATTGGCAGCTGAGTGGGCGGGAACTAGATACTGTGGCTCCACCCCCTTATCGCGCAACAGTCTGGTTAGATTTTTGTACAGAGGCAGGAGGCGGAGGTGAGGTGGCCACCTTTATTTAGGTCAGGGAGGAATCCTAATATAACTTGCTGCTGCACGCTAAACAAGCCCCGCCCCTGTGGGCCGGGCCAGGCCTCAGGCCCGCGGTTGCTAGGCGACAAGAGGACACGCTTTCGTGCGACTGTGGCGGTCAGGGAGGTCAGCGAAGCGGCGGCGTGACACTCGGCGCTGCGACACCACCTTGTGAATGAATCTGTAATTTGGAGCATGTGACTCAGAGCGCCTCGCCCGCTGCACGTTTAATTACATAGCAACACGCCGGTTTGCTGGCGGCGCTCTCGCTCACGGCCAGGCTGACTCACGTCTCCTCCTTCCAGTTTTCCACTCCGAGCGTCCAACAGTGACCACCAACCCTCCACCGGCGCTGGGGGGGCCGGAGACTGCTGCGGTCTGGGAGAGAGAGACTAAAAGTGTGTGGAAATTTAACAAGACGGCAGCGAGTCAGCCCGTCCTCGCACACGCACACACGCCGGTCTCGCCTGTGATGTCAGTGGCGTTTCAGCAGATCATGTTTTCTCTTCCGCTGTTTTGCTCCGGGCTGGTTGTACGTGAGGGGGGGGGGCGACGAGGAGCCTAATTACACACCGGTTAGCAGGCGGAAGGCCGCACTGCTGGACTGAATTCTTTGTTTTCCACTCAGTCGGTCGTTTCCCGAATGACGGAGGAGAAGAGAGCGTGATGAAGAGATGAGCTCGCTGCCAGCCCGTCAGCCAATCAGCTAACTACACCACTAATTGTTGCACTGAGGCCATGGAGAGAGGTCATCTGTTGGCCTGCAGGTCGACCGCTTTGACAAACAAACAAACGAATATTTGTTGAAACGTTGAGATGCGTTGAATTCGCCACATTCTGCACCACCGAATGGAACCGAACCTCAGTCCCACATCTCTTTTGGTTCAGTATGGAGCCGGTGGGAACATCAGAGCGTCTGCTGACACGGAGCAGATCCCTGCAGCCGACAGCCGTGTGACTCGGTGACTGTAAAGATTCACGTCACTGACGGAGCTCCGCAGACACCAGCAGACAGTGACTGAAGGGGGCGCTATTTTACACTCTTCCGGTGTTTACGAAAAGCAAATTCTTAACGATTTATTCCAATTTGAGTTTGTCCGAGATTCGCTTTCTGTCATCGTACCCTGGCTGCCGTATACAACTACAAACTGGTCCTAGTGACCAATAATTAGCCGTCCGGCGGCTCGAGACATCTCAACCTCTGGCGGATTTTCATAAAAAAAAAAGGACCATTTAGTATGAGCACGACACCAAGCGTGAGAATCGATTTGGCCTTTTGCTCCGAAACCTTGAGGAGCCACCTTGGAAACACCTGTGGGGGTTCAGATGTGTGATGGAGGCCGGAGGGGGAGGTGAAATTAGAAATGGAGGGGGAGCTAACACAGATATTGGTCTGATGGCGTCTTGTCAGCGACCTTTAACTCACAGGAAATAGACTTTGCTCAAAGGTGATCCGTTCACGCCTCCCTTCACCTCAATCTCTCCTCTCTGCCCCTTTTTTCCTTTCCTTGCTCACACTGTCGACTCCCATCGGCTCTGATAGCAGCATACAGCGACAAACGGACGAGGGAGCGGAGGGACGGAGGGAAGGCGTGCAGCGGTGATGGAGGGGCGGGAGGAACAGGAGGGGAGGCGTGACTGTAGGATGAGGCAGGAGGAGAAGAAACAAGTGATCCAGAGAACGAGAGGAGGAGAATGGAGAGGAATCAAGGACAAGAATCAACGAAGGAAGAATCCCTCAATGCATCACGGAGATATTGTGCTCACAGTGACCTTCGACCTTTAACCTCCAAATTGCTCCTTTACCCCAACCAGCAGTTATAAACACAGTGATTCTGCATTTAATGTCAGAAAAGAAGCAAATCCTGACATTTAACAAGCTGGAACCAACAAATGTTTGATCCTTTTGCGTAAAACAACAACTGTAACAATCGTTGGATCGTCAAACAGTTGCCAATTAATATCCTTTCGATCAACTAATCAATTAACCGTAATTCAATTCAGAAAACTTTATTCGTCTCAAAGGGCCAATTTAAAGGCTAAAAATCTCAAGCAAATAAATGTAATTATTATCCATCCATCCATTTTCTACCGCTTATCGTGTTGGGGGTCGCGGGGGGGGTGGAGCCTATCTCAGCATCTTCGGGCGAAGCCGGGGTCACCCTGGACGCGTTTAAATACCTACCAGTATGGTGAAACGATAAGATGTGTAAACACAGTATGTTCATTTACATGCAAGGACGCTGCAGACAACGTCTACACTCATTAAAGGTCCAATCGAAACACCGCGGGACAGTTTTTGTCTCAGTGAAAATTGTTTCTCATGGGGTCCTTCTGATACCTGGGAACCAGCCGGTTGTGGTTGGTTGTGGTGGAGGACTCCACCTTAATGGAACATAGAGTTCACAGGCCACACATTTAGATGTGAAGATGTTGCTTCCTCAGTGCCTTTGCTCTCCTGGTGACAACAAAGTGTTCAAGCTTCCTGATGTTTGTACTGCTGGCTCCGCCCCCACGTTGTCACACTTTTAAATCTCTTCTCTCAGATGGAGGAAAGTTTATTTTTTAATTGGTGTCTATCAGCGATTTTTAGCTGCAACGCCGCGAGTGGCCACCGGGCAACACTGGACCGGTGCTCGGTCACATCTGCTTGTTGTATAATTTGATATCAGACGAGTCGTTACAGCTGATTTGATGCATTTTGTATCAAACGTGACATGAAACGCACATCACATCCCTTTAAATTCCCAGACGGAGCAGAAACGGCACCTGTCAGTTCAGTCAGCACAAATTCTGCAAAAAAACTCATTCGGTCGTCTGCGTAGAAAATGAAAAGAGGAACTGGAGAAGGCATAAACAGGAGACAGAAGTGAAGAGACTCCTTTTCAAAAACACAGGTGACACGTTCCGCTCGGCAGCTGGTCCTCCTCGTGTGGAGAACTTGTGCTAACGAGTGGGTTTCTGTTCATTAGCCAAGTTAAAAGAATATTTTCATGCTGCTCATCAGTGGCGAGCGCTGATCGATATCATCTGATGAGACGTGACGGGTCGGGAGGGATGGGAGGATGCAGAGGGGGAGATAGAACCTAAAAGCAAAGGAGGGATGAAGGCAGCGGAGAGGAAGAGAGCTGCAGAATTTGAAAGGCTGGAATGTGATGGAGGGAGATAAAGGAGGAGGAGGAGGAGGAGAGAAGCCGGGGGTTTGAAAAGTGAACACAAGGAGGAAGGAGATTATGGATGGTTAGAGAAGCAGACGTGTGAGGAAGACGAAGGACAGGAAGGAAGATAGTGTGCAATATTAAAGCTGTTGCCCGAAGGAGTGAGAGGAGGAGGAGGAGAGGGAGTGCAGGAGGGAGGAGGCAGGGAGAGATAAAGTCAGTGTTTGGAGACAGAGTGAACAGCGAGGAGGAGGAGGAGGAGAATCTGTTATAGCTGGAGGTGAAGTCTGAGCGTGTGGAAGGAGGAGAGGAGACATTAAAAGAGGAGGAGGATGGATGGGAGCGATTACGCAGAGGGAGAAAGGAGAGGAGGAGGAGAAACGAGAGACCCACTAATTCAGATAAGAGCCACATATATTACAGAAAATTGTCCATCGCGGAAAACGCAGTGCAATTAATTAAAAGGGGCATATTACCGTGAATGGCTTCAAACAGGCGTCACCGGCAGGCCGGCGGGGAGCGATGGCGCCCGTCCGCCCGGTTTCACCTCTCTGACTGGAGTCCATCGGACGTCAACTGACTCAAGGATGTCGTCCCCTTTCATCGCAACAACATCTACACGTTCGCTAAATACTCTGTTGACTGCGTTGTGACATCATACAGGTCACGTTTCCATCAATATTCAACAAAACACGTCTCTGCTTTCTCCTCGTGTATAAAAGTGAAGCAAAAATATCCAAAATGACTTTTTATCCAAATCACAAACCTCCACCAGGCCTAAACACCCCCCCAACATGTTAATCCCCCTTCAAAACAGTGCTTCCGGCCCAAAGCACAAACCCTGGTGGACGCCCCAGGGGTCATGTGACTGAGTAAAAGCCTGGTCTCTCACAGAGTCGGGCTTCCGTGGAGCACAATCTGTCAGGCACTCAGTCAAATTTGCAGTTCCGAGGCCGAGTCGACACTCTAAGCTGTTTGTCACCTTCTTACGGCAGTTCCTGAGCGAGTTGTTGTGGGACCTGCTGTCGTCAGGGTGTGCAGGTGCCGTTGGGGGGGGTTTGGTTGCTCTTTAAGGGCGTTTGGAGGAGATGGTTTGATGGCTGTCAGTGGTCTTAATGTTATGGCTGATCAGCTGGTAGAGATAATGGGGGTGTGGCTTACCCTGATTTGATTCTCTTGTGCTTTAAGCTTTTCTGAACTTATTAACCAAAACGTTGAAAGGGTCCTACCACCCAATGTGAAAGAATCATTTAAACGATTCCTGGATCCAGATCCTGAATGGGATCACCTCCAAACTTTAATGGGACGTAAATCTAACCAAGACCAACCTCGTAATTTTTGCTTAACCAACTAACTCACAAAAACTGTGGTTTTGGTGTTCAAACACTCTTTATGTCACAGGATTGTTACAAAGTTTGTTGTTTTATCATCTAATTTGCAGAAAATGAGTATATATTTGTGATATATTTGGTCATCGAGATACGATGCTACCGATATGGTTATTTGTATGGTATTGTGTTGAGTGCTGGTATTGATATGCACTCAACACAAATGAAGTTAAGACTCACCTTGACAATCTCGCCCAGGTAAACATCCTCCATCTTGTTTGGCACCTTCATCCGGAAGATCCGGCCCACCACTGCCGACGTGTCCGGGAAGGCGGCGGGAGCGGCCGCGTTGTGCTGGAGCTCCCCGGTCACGTCCATCGCCCCGATCCCCTCAGTCGCTTCCTGGAAGTTGTGAAGAAAGGACGAGTGCATGGAGGCCTCCAGTTCGCTTCCCGTGCCCGCTTCCACCAGCACGTCGATGTCTACCTCCGCCCGGGCCGGCGGGGGGGAAAAAACCGCGGCCAGCAGGAGGCCCAGCAGCAGGGCTCGAGTCCTGGGCTCCAGTCTCACGATGAGGCCCCTGCTCGCCCCGGGGCTTCCCAAACTGACTTTACTGCGCATTCTTCTCCTTTCGTGGGACTGTCACTGACGCAGCGGAGAAAAATAAAGAGGAGGATGTCCACCAGGGGGGGGACTTAGGGGGGAGCATGCACCCCCGACAGAGAGCGCAAATCCCTCCTTTCAAATCTCCCTCTGCTCCTCCGCCAACTCCTCTCCTGCTCGCCTGGCGCCGTTAAGGTTCCTTCTGTTCCGCCTCCTTTTTCTCCTCCCTTTGGCTTTACTCCTCCTCTCCCCGTCGGGCGTTTGTGCTCCTCTTCAGAGGTTTAGGAGTCCCATTGCGCCGAGCGCCTCAGAGATCTGCGAGGAGACACACGAGGAGACAGAGGAGACGTGGTTAGTGGAGCTGAAACATTGAAAACATTGTGAGCGAGGACCAGGTGGGAGGAGGAGTTCATTGTCAAAGTTGGGGAGTGATGTGATTAGTTCTTTCAACACTTCCGCCTCCCAAATTCTCTCTCTCCCCCACTGCTGGATCATTCAGTGACTCCAGACCTCGTCCATCCCGGGTGATCCGATCACAAGTGGTCACACCAGTCCACTCCGATCTAACTTGCCCGCTCCACAATTTAACACACGAGAACCTCCGGGGGACAAACTTTGTGGACACGTGTCCCAAGTAAAAAAATAAAAAACTGAACGCTAAACGTTGCCAAATTTATAAAAAAGGCCAAAATAGTGGTCAAAAAGTCACTTTTAGCACCTCACACAGCTTGTAATGTTCCTCACAACTCACAAGAATCAGTCATTTGTAAATGGAGTCTGGGGACAAGAACGGCCTGTGTTGCTTGTGTTCCTTATGTATCTGTAGATTGTGACATTTTCTACCAGAAATGTTGCACTGAAGATGCTTTAGGGGCACATTGGAGGTCCAACGGCACTGCCATGTGGTCTGGGCCCCAGAGAAAGACCGCCGACTCGACCGTCGTCCTCTGAACCACAAAGGACAGGCCTCGGCATCAATGATTCCACACTGAAAAGAAATGATGCGTTCAGGGTCTCGCACCTGCTCAGATGTTTACTGAACTACAACATCCCCCGACTCCCTTAAAAATCCTGCAATTTCCACGTTTTCAGGCTGAGGGGAGACGTCACGCAGCTCATTCTGAATCAATCAGCAATAAATGTGACACATCCAGCAGCTGTTCAAACAGCTGACTTACATTCAATTTACTGTGAACTGTCACCACCAGGCTGCTTCCAGACCCCATTCAGAAAAACCTCCAACTGTGTTTGAAGGAACATTACAAACTTCATGACATACATGACAGTCTGTGACAAATTCTGAGCCGTCTGCACCTTCTCAAAAATTCAGCTTCTTCTTTAGCCTGTGCAGAACCCATCGTGTCCGTTAGCTCCTGTGCGCATGTAGAGCGGAGAGGTGAGATCGATGTGAACACTGAGGGGACCGAGTCTCAGCTGGGGGGGTCGGGGGGCAGTCGAGGTGATATGCGGTGGGACTTTGGATTATCGGACAATGGAGAACCAGTCAAAGCTTTTCTCGGAAGCCCTAATGAATGCATGCTTTCTCTATTGTGAGAGGGCTCAAACTGAATGTGTGCGTGTCTGTGTGTGTGTGCGATTCCTGCCGAGAGCATTCGCCAGAGAGACGGACGCAGAGAGAGTGGAAGAGAATAAGAAAGAGAGAGGGGAAGCCGAGGGAGACCCCCGCTGTGCCTCCGTTTTGCCCGCTGCAGAAAGTGAAATCACCGCAGGACAACAAGCCGCCGCCTCCCAGGTGGCTTTTGACCAACTAAAAGCACTCTTTGTCGACGCTACCTCGCCCATGCCGCCCATCACCGTTTCACTGGTGTTGCCGGCGGCCCAGCGGGTGCAGCTAATTTCTCCCTCTCTCATCGCTGAAAGTTTGTTTTGCCACCACAGAATTGTTTCTACAAGCTGATTCACGGCGGCCCTGAAGGTCCAAACAAAACGGCATTTCAGGAAACCGGACATAATTTGAAAAAACTCCTCATGTTTTTGGGCCTCCGTACTGTTTGGAACGCTAAAGTTTTACGGGTCCAAGATGGCTGCCGGGGTTTAAACACCCTCCTCTTATTGCTTTTCCTCTCGCCCTCGTCTCTTCGTCACTCCTCTCAGGATATCTTTCATATCTGTCCCGCATACCTCGCACAGATCCCCTCACCCGCCTCCCCTCCTCTCCTCACTCCTCCCCCCTTTTTTAAACCACCCAACGCTTCAAAGCCTGTCCTTCCTCCTCCTCCTCCTCTCCTCTCCGCTCATCATAAACACCGTGACAATAGACTGAACTCTGGTGCCGAACCCTCGACACCCACCG
>KV751422.1:268534-279097 GCA_001698575.1 Mola mola
AAGACGCCTGGCCTGATCCCTGACAAAAACCTCGGTCGCAAATACAGTCACGTTTCCATGACTCCGGGGGACGTTTTTAGCCTTACATTAAATATCAAATCACCCTAGAAAACCTACGACCGGCGTTTGTCCCCATAAGGATGGAGACCCAACAATGTCTCCGTTTCCCCATAATGTCGCTAACACGTCACACGTCATATTTCCTCATTAACAGAAAACCTGTCCTATCACCTGACAGGAACACCGGTCCCCGGTCCCCCCATGTCGTTTCACCAACTGGTCCTCTGAGTACAAGAACAGTCACACACATGCACACAATGCTGTATTTGTAAATTTGGGGCGGTGGGGGGTATATAACCTTACATTTAACCACCCTGAGCCTTCTTCATCCACACTGTAGGAGTGTTTGTCCCCAAAAGGACGGCGTCCCCACATTGTTTTCCAACTTCTTAATGTCCCCACATTGTGAGGAACACCAGTCCACACACACACACGTCTTGCTAATCTGTGCCTGAGCCACAGAGTGTGAACTTTAGCTCCCAGGTGCCATCCAATTCTCGGCGAGCCAGCTCAGCTTTCCCTCTCCTGACAGCTCGGAGGGCCAAATATCCGGACAGGGACTATTTTTAGCCTCAAACACAGTTGGAGGTTAAAGCAAGTTACTCTTCCCACAAGAGAAATCGAAGCGGAAAACCGTTTGGACTTCTGTTTTTAGACAAATCGTCCAAACCGTCTCCTCACATTCACGGCTATTCTGGTGACATGAGTGATGCACTTAATTTTTATGCTGTGAATCAGCTCATATGAAGGATGTCAGCAGGTTTCTCCCTCATCGTCGTCACACTCGGTTTCAACACATCACATCTGACAGATTTATGTGATGCGTTACAGCTGTGCATTATTCAGGACTTTAAAAATAACTCATTAGTCTATTCAAAATGAGCCAAAATGGTTTGTCGAGTTCATTGAACCGATGAATAAATCCTCCCGAAGACGCCTCAGAGGTGAAAGATGTAATTTAACAGGCTGCCAGGCCGCAGAGTTAACAACAAACAGACTGCAGCAGATATTTTCCTGCGTTTGACGCCCGGATTCTATTCTAGGAGCTCTCCGCTGTCCCCGGTTGAATTTAGCTCACTGCCAGGCTCCATTTAGTCTGTTCACGCAAACATATCTCGCGCCTCCTGCAAGATGCTCGGCAGCGATGCGGGTCGGTGTGCGGTGTGTGCATGTACTGCGGCGACCTGGATACTTCACCATCGCTCACCGTGCAGCCCATCAGATCACACACCTGCTTCACAGTCGTCTGCTCCGAGTCGTCACTTCTCACCTCAGCTTCCCTCCTATCTGCCTCACACAGCCGCTTATAAATACACGTCCGCTGGCAAGCCGGTCGGAAAGGATCCCAAACGGTCCGCGCGCACGGCCGAACGGAGAACCGGAGCCGGTTCAGAGCGGCTTCTGACACTTTAAGGAGACTTTTCCAAACGGCTGAAGAATTCAGCAAAGTAACATCAACAGCAATAAAATATAAGATTTCAATGGCCAGATACTTTTCAATATCACATAATATAATGTGTCCTGCCACACCTTGCTAACGTCTGCCAGAGCCGGTTCATGCCTGCCACAGCCAGCTAGCGTCTGCCACACCTTCCTAACGTCTGCCAGAGCCGGTTCATGCCTGCCACAGCCAGCTAGCGTCTGCCACACCTTCCTAACGTCTGCCAGAGCCGGTTCATGCCTGCCACAGCCAACTAACGTCAGCCACAGCCAGCTAGCGGCTGCCACAGTCAGTTCATGCCTGCCACAGCCAACTAACGTCTGCCACAGTCAGCTAGCTGCTGCCACACCTTGCTAACGTCTGCAACAGCCGGTTCATGCCTGCCACAGCCAGCTAGCGTCTGCCACAGCCAACTAACGTCTGCCACAGTCAGCTAGCTGCTGCCACACCTTGCTAACGTCTGCAACAGCCGGTTCATGCCTGCCACAGCCAGCTAGCGTCTGCCACATCTTCCTAACGTCTGCCAGAGTCGCTTCATGCCTGACACAGCCAGCTAGCGTCTGCCACAGCCAGCTAGCGGCTGCCCCAGTCGGTTCATGTCTGCAACAGCCAGTTCATGCCTGCCACAGCCAACTACCGTCTGCCACAGCCAGTTCACGTCTGCCACAGCCAACTACCGTCTGCCACAGCCAGTTCACGTCTGCCACAGCCAACTACCGTCTGCCACAGCCAGTTCACGTCTGCCACAGCCAACTACCGTCTGCCACAGCCAGTTCACGTCTGCCACAGCCAACTACCGTCTGCCACAGCCAGTTCACGTCTGCCACAGCCAACTACCGTCTGCCACAGCCAGTTCACGTCTGCCACAGCCAACTACCGTCTGCCACAGCCAGTTCACGTCTGCCACAGCCAACTACCGTCTGCCACAGCCAGTTCACGTCTGCCACAGCCAACTACCGTCTGCCACAGCCAGTTCACGTCTGCCACAGCCAACTACCGTCTGCCACAGCCAGTTCACGTCTGCCACAGCCAACTACCGTCTGCCACAGCCAGTTCACGTCTGCCACAGCCAACTACCGTCTGCCACAGCCAGTTCACGTCTGCCACAGCCAACTACCGTCTGCCACAGCCAGTTCACGTCTGCCACAGCCAACTACCGTCTGCCACAGCCAGTTCACGTCTGCCACAGCCAACTACCGTCTGCCACAGCCAGTTCACGTCTGCCACAGCCAACTACCGTCTGCCACAGCCAGTTCACGTCTGCCACAGCCAACTACCGTCTGCCACAGCCAGTTCACGTCTGCCACAGCCAACTACCGTCTGCCACAGCCAGTTCACGTCTGCCACAGCCAACTACCGTCTGCCACAGCCAGTTCACGTCTGCCACAGCCAACTACCGTCTGCCACAGCCAGTTCACGTCTGCCACAGCCAACTACCGTCTGCCACAGCCAGTTCACGTCTGCCACAGCCAACTACCGTCTGCCACAGCCAGTTCACGTCTGCCACAGCCAACTACCGTCTGCCACAGCCAGTTCACGTCTGCCACAGCCAACTACCGTCTGCCACAGCCAGTTCACGTCTGCCACAGCCAACTACCGTCTGCCACAGCCAGTTCACGTCTGCCACAGCCAACTACCGTCTGCCACAGCCAGTTCACGTCTGCCACAGCCAACTACCGTCTGCCACAGCCAGTTCACGTCTGCCACAGCCAACTACCGTCTGCCACAGCCAGTTCACGTCTGCCACAGCCAACTACCGTCTGCCACAGCCAGTTCACGTCTGCCACAGCCAACTACCGTCTGCCACAGCCAGTTCACGTCTGCCACAGCCAACTACCGTCTGCCACAGCCAGTTCACGTCTGCCACAGCCAACTACCGTCTGCCACAGCCAGTTCACGTCTGCCACAGCCAACTACCGTCTGCCACAGCCAGTTCACGTCTGCCACAGCCAACTACCGTCTGCCACAGCCAGTTCACGTCTGCCACAGCCAACTACCGTCTGCCACAGCCAGTTCACGTCTGCCACAGCCAACTACCGTCTGCCACAGCCAGTTCACGTCTGCCACAGCCAACTACCGTCTGCCACAGCCAGTTCACGTCTGCCACAGCCAACTACCGTCTGCCACAGCCAGTTCACGTCTGCCACAGCCAACTACCGTCTGCCACAGCCAGTTCACGTCTGCCACAGCCAACTACCGTCTGCCACAGCCAGTTCACGTCTGCCACAGCCAACTACCGTCTGCCACAGCCAGTTCACGTCTGCCACAGCCAACTACCGTCTGCCACAGCCAGTTCACGTCTGCCACAGCCAACTACCGTCTGCCACAGCCAGTTCACGTCTGCCACAGCCAACTACCGTCTGCCACAGCCAGTTCACGTCTGCCACAGCCAACTACCGTCTGCCACAGCCAGTTCACGTCTGCCACAGCCAACTACCGTCTGCCACAGCCAGTTCACGTCTGCCACAGCCAACTACCGTCTGCCACAGCCAGTTCACGTCTGCCACAGCCAACTACCGTCTGCCACAGCCAGTTCACGTCTGCCACAGCCAACTACCGTCTGCCACAGCCAGTTCACGTCTGCCACAGCCAACTACCGTCTGCCACAGCCAGTTCACGTCTGCCACAGCCAACTACCGTCTGCCACAGCCAGTTCACGTCTGCCACAGCCAACTACCGTCTGCCACAGCCAGTTCACGTCTGCCACAGCCAACTACCGTCTGCCACAGCCAGTTCACGTCTGCCACAGCCAACTACCGTCTGCCACAGCCAGTTCACGTCTGCCACAGCCAACTACCGTCTGCCACAGCCAGTTCACGTCTGCCACAGCCAACTACCGTCTGCCACAGCCAGTTCACGTCTGCCACAGCCAACTACCGTCTGCCACAGCCAGCTAGCGGCTGGCAGAGCCGGTTCATGCCTGCCACAGCCAGCTAGCATCTGCTACACCTTGCTAACGTCTGCCAGAGCCGGTTCATGCCTGCCGCAGCCAACTAACGTCAGCCACAGCCAGCTAGCGGCTGCCACAGTCGCTTCATGCCTGCCACAGCCAACTAACGTCTGCCACAGCCAGCTAGCGTCTGCCACAGCCAGCTAGCGTCTGCCACAGCCAGCTAACGTCTGCCACAGCCAGCTAGCGGCTGCCAGAGCCGGTTCATGCCTGCCCCACCTTGCTAACGTCTGCCACAGACAAGTGAGCCTCACACACACCTGCAGGCCACCACAGTTTCCACAGCCGGGTTAGGTCAGCTCGGCCTCTCCTCTCTGGGAGGAGGGTGACGGACGGACGGGTGAGCGAATCTTTCTGTCACAGCGTCACACGGTGAGAATAACAGATCACTTTGTCTCTGATTCCGATGTGTTCCTGCTCTTTGCGTTTAATATTTCTTATTAGTGGTTGGAGGAGAGTTTGGACACAAACAGGTGTGCCCTCCTCTTCGTCACGTTCACGCAGCAGTCGGAGGCCGGCTGAGGAAGGCAGAGCGCCGGCGTGTCTGAGGTGGCTGCTGGCGGTGTAAACTCTTCTGGCTGTTCCTACGTTAGGAGGTCAAGCAGCAGCAGCCTGGAAACGGCTCGTTAACGTCCTGAACGGGCTTATTTATGAGTTCACATCTCCAAACACCTCTGTTGACCCTCAGGAAGCCAAAATCCTTCCGTTTTCACTTTCACGCACTACAAGGAGTCCGACACATTATTTGTCAGCGGCCGGAAGAAAGCGCTTCCTGAAATTCACTCTGTGCCAATCACAACGTGGTGATTTAGAAGCCACGCCCACCACGTGCTCTTACAGACGCCCATTAGTGCCATTCTGAAGAAAAAAAACGCAAAATGAGGAATCAGTGTCTCACAATAGTCCAGAGAGTAGGAAGAAATAATAACTATCTCAAATTAGAATGGCTGCGTTTTGGGGTTTTTTTGGACTAGATACAAAGTTGTTATTTCAAGACAGCATCAATTTTCAAACACAACAAATGCTCAGAATTCTTTTTGATTTTCTCTTTGGGTAATTTTTAAAGTAAATTATTCATCTCTAATTGTGCTCACTAGAATAAAACAAAGTAAAACGTGTAAATCCAGTGACCGGTTCGAATATGATAAGCTAGCTTCTGATGATGTGACGACCATAAATGTGGATTCACGATTGTAAAAACGTGCCGTTATTTTGCTTTGACTTACCGGACTTATTTTTGGCTGCAGTGAGCTTCCTTATTATTTTTAAGGCATCTTCAGAAGCAGGAGAAACGGACAAACCAATATCAAATCAATAAATGGCGTCTTCGACGAGGCTCCACCCCCTCGCAGCTGACGGGTGCCCGAGTGTCCGGACGGCTGGACGGGGACCGCGCACATTCGTTTCCCGGCCGATCGCTTTAATCGATCTGGAACATTAACGGGTCGGCCGCTCGGTGAGGAAGTCATTTTCTTTGTAGGCTAATCAACATTATTGATAAGTGATTAACTGTTAAATGAATCGATGAAGGACAGAATCCCTGGTGGAAATGTCATATCTGTGAGGAAGTGATGAGCTGTGATGCTGCTTGTTGCATTTTCTCGTTTATTCAACATGAATGGCGACTCAACACTTGAGCGGAACAAGCAAAGCAATTACACTCAGACCATTAGTTTATCAATTAACAGAAGCAGAATCGTTTTATCATCATTTTAGTCACATCGTGGGAATGTGAATGTGAGCATCTTCTGGTTTTGTGAGTAAAGAAATCCAGATTGATCCGGATGAAGGATAAAGTCAGTAAGAGGAGTTATCAATATGAAACTATTGTCACGGAGGAGTTTAGATGCATACGTTCAGAGACACGCCCCTTTACCATCCTGGCCCCGCCCAGTTCATCTCCTGTTCTCTGTTCGCTCGTCTCAGCTTGCACAATGTGTAACCTGAAGCTCCGCCCCCCCGAGTGTGTGTGTGTCGGTGTTTGAGTGTTAGATTTCACATGTCACCCTCTGCCAACCTTCATTTCCTCACACACACACACACCCTGAACGTGTGTGTCATTCCACAGTGCCCCTCCCCCCTGTAATATTTCACATATCTGCGTGTGTGTGTGTGCGCGCGTCTCGTCTCGTCTCGTCTCGTCTCGGCCTGAATGAACGCGAAACACTCGACACTCCCATTCAGGGAGACGGACGGGTCTCCGTGGCGATGTCCTCCGGCTGTTCTGCGCCGAGGCGGAATTCCTTCACGCGCCTCTACTCGCGGCTCTGGATGGAAACTGAGCTGCCGCGTCGTCACTCAAGAATTCCTTCATGTTCAGACAAACCGACGCTGAACGTCAGCGGTGAGTCGGTTCCCGAACGCGTCCCAGCATGCAGCTGCAGCGCGGCCGGCCAATCGGAAGCAGGTCTCGCCGTGCGGCGGAGGAATTCCGCTGCGGTTGGCCAGTTCGGCTCAGGAACTAATGCCTGCACACATATAGGGTCAGGCCCTCCTTACTCATACCTGTTGTCATGTACCCAATCACAAATAATTCTGGACATTTTCACTGAAAACAATACGCTGCTTATTGTTAACCCACTGATTCAATCGTGAGACGTCTTCAAGCTGCTTTTTTTCTCCAACCAACAGTCCAACGTACGCAGACGCTCTCTCGTTTGCTGACATTCAGCGAGCAGAAACCAGCAGTTAACAAACAATCAAAAACAAATAAATCAACCAACAGCTGCAGCTCCTTCTAGATTACAGATGACATAAATCAAATGTGCTGTCGGTCTGATTGACGGTGCAGCTTCCGTGGCTGATTATTTAAAATTTTTAACCACGTCAGGACTCTTTTCTTAAACCCGACTTTCACATCAGGACTTTGTTCTGAAACCTGACTTTCTGGGTCGCCTCGTGGCCCCGACAGGTGAACTAAGCCGCAGCTGACGCTGTTAAACTGTTAGCTGTTAGCACGGGCTGTTATGTCGAGCTACAGAAACGTTCAGTCACAGCGAAGCTGCTGAGGCAGTTATGAGGCCAGAAGACGGTTCACTGACACATTTTACTGGCCCAAACCAGACTGAAACCATGGCAACAGCCAAACTTGGGCTCTCTGCTCTAAAATCCCTTCCTGTCTGTGGTCCTGTCACTGAAAGGTTCCTGCCAACACGCCAACACGTAAATCTATTGTACAATTGTAAGAGTAAACTTGAGCAGCGCATCTCTTCCTCTGCCAGGTTTATTAGTCTCGTTTGAACTCTTCTCTTGGTGAACGCCGGGATAAAATATATAAATCAGAGTGTAATCATCTCTTCCAGAGCTCCATCTTAAATTCAATTATTACTCTCTCTCTCTCTCTCTCTCCCTCCCTCCCTGCATGAATCTAACTCCTGTTGAAGTTTATCCAATTGTGGGCAGATCATCTACTAACATCTTTAATGTGATGTCAGAAATACATTTGATTACATTTCCCCTTTTAGGGATCTTTTCATTTTGCATAACCCTTCTGCAAAACTTAATTATAAACTCCAACTTGATTTTGTGGCATCTCTCAGGACTTCCTATGTCTGAAAGAACAAATTTACAGTCATGTTTCTCACATAATGATGTACGTTATGATCAATCTTCACATCAGATCTGTGGTGACCCTACTGCCCTCGCAGGACTGAATCTGCCCGGCAGCAGGGTCAAACAGAGCCCAGTCAGTGGGACTAAGAATAGCAGCAGGAAACGCCCGGGCCCACACCTTTAAAAGCCTCCTCAAACATCCTCGGACCGGTTTATTTTCGGTTCTGACGAGCGTGGTCTCACTCATGGTGAGAGCGTGACTCACGGCGACGGAATCGTGGCCAACCGTAGGCAGAGCAGCACTGCAGATGCCTCATCCCCTATTTTAGCGCAGAAGGGCTAAAAAATCTCATCAGGCAACGTGATGACGTTAACTTACTCCACAAAATGCAGACATTTCTTTTACCATCCCACCAAAATCCATCCTGCTCTCTAAGCCCGAATCAGAATCTGTCTTCCCACTCGTCCCTGACGTTTGAGAAAACTGGAGGACACGCAGAACATCATAAGGAACATCAGCTCAGACGTGGACGGCCTCAGCTGGGTCCACGAAGAAGGATTCAAACCCGCGGCTGCCGTTCAAGGAACATCTGGTTTAGATTGTCAGACTAAACAAAGGCTTAAACTATTTTCCACAATATGAACTTGGATAAAAGTTAATTGGTTGGGTTTGGTATGTTCCTTGTTTCCTGGTTGGATCTGGTGTACGATGCTAAACCGGTTTAATTTATCAGGCGTAGGTGGAGAGCGCTAGCAGCATGTGGCTAGCTTGCAGTAGGATATCAGATTCGCTGCTGAGCTCTCACCAGAAACAGGAGCATGCTTCCTGGTTAGGGATCAGTAATGGAGTATGACAATAATGTTCATCAGAGCAACTGCGAGGGGGCAGCACTGGTTGTGTGGCTGATAAACCATCTCATGTATGCTGACGATCTGGCTGTGTTCTCTGCAAGCAGCGCTGCGTTTCAACAGCTGCTGACAGTTTTCTCGGGGTCAAATGTGAAGTGCGACAGAGCATGAAGAAGTCACGATATGGAGACTAAAGGGAAACGGTCACAACAGATCAGATGTGTGAGGGTTGTTTATGTGAGCCTTCTTGCAGTTCTCTTTGTACTGCCCCCTTGTGGGTGAAGTACAAAAAGGCAAGTTTTAATGGGCTTCTTAAACAGTCCTCAAGACGTCGCTGTCAAATCCTGGTGTCACTGCTGTACGACACCAGTGCAAACTTATCGTATCAATCAATTATTGGTATCAATGAGTTTTACCGCGTTCTTATTTTCATGTTGACGTGTGTATTTTGTTTGACACTTCTGATGGACCTTGTGCCGCCAATAAAGAGGATGATGATTTTAACAAGGGTGTGATTGTGAAACGTTTGCAACAATGTGGAAAACGTGAAAAAGATTTTGATCCGTTACCATCTGATCGTTCAGTTGATGTTTGAGATACGAACAAAGTGTCGCAGTCGTCTCGATGGATGCTGGCGCTGCTACACTGCCAGTCCTGGACCGCAGCTTCTCGTGAAGTGCTCAAATTCAGTGTACAGGTCTGCCTGCGTTTGGCTGAATATCCACCCGGTTTAAGAATCTTCCCCCTCTGGGCACTGAACATTAGACTCATGGACCACTTGATGCTCTCATACAGCTTGGTTGTTCAGAAGCAGCTAAATAAGCCTTCAGCAGCTCTTTAGAATTCTGCATCACGCCTGGTCCGGGCCTCTCCGGGCCTCTCCGGGCCAGGTCTGTTCCTCAGAGGAGACACGTTCTGTGAGCTTCAAACCAAAGTGACGAGCCTGCTCCACCCCAGAGCTGATCCGGGCACGTCTTTTTCCTGCAGAGCTCGACGTGTTGCCACACAAACACAACTCCCTGCACGCCGTTCACTCCCCCCTCAGAGGCGAACGGACACCTGCTCCCACAGGAACACACACCTCGTCCTCTCACTGGACCTCCGCTCTCTCCCCTCTATCATTCCACTCCTGCAAACACCTCACCGGCTCCCAGAAACATTTGGAACTATTAGTTCACGACACCGGGATGGATAAGAAGAGTATTCCAATAACCATATATTGGCTGATATCTGTCTTCAATTGATCGATATATAGACACACAGACAGACAGACGGACAGGCGCACACATTTACTGATTGACTTATCAAACTCTTGTTGAAAGGACAGAAAATCAAAGATTTTTTTACAGTTTAACAAAATCTTTCACTGTCCAAAACAATGACAAACTTCAATAGGAATTTGCCGATAACATTAGAAAACATTCATCTTTCTGGTGCTACTGCACTGTAAAACAACATTAATTACATCAGTACATAGGGGAGATCAACAAAACCGACATTGATATTGACTATTATCAGCTGGCAGGACACAAGAAAACATTCACATATGTAATATCAGGTTTTATGAACTCTGATGAATTAAAACTGCTTCATGGTTTCAGTGTTTCCTAAAACAGAAGAATGCCGGTACACCGTGATAATCGAGTATCAGCAGGCTCTCGGACTCTAATCTGCCCCTTAATCCTGTTTTCTTACCCGCTGACAGTCGACT
>KV751422.1:279367-291858 GCA_001698575.1 Mola mola
AACAATCCGAGCAGGTTTCCAGAACCTCCAAGGCACCAGAGACTCAATGAAAACGCCTTCATCTGCTGCTTTAAATGCAAATTCAGCAGACAGAATTTCTCGACCTTCACAGGAAGCTGTTTCTTGTGTTTGAACTAGCAGCTGTTGACTCCAACCGTCTGATCGGTTCAAATACAAACGCTGGAAATAAACAAGCAAACTTTGAGGAAATAATCAGACTTCCACGGTGACTGACAGCCACACGAGAGCTCGCACACAAACCCGAGCGAACAAATTCACAGCACGGCGAAAAGACAAACATCATCATCAGCGCCGACATTAAAGACAGCTCGTCTACAGAACACGACGCCTGCTCACACACCAGCGCGTGTGCTCAGCTGCAGCTCCGACGGGTCCACGTCACCAAGCGCCCACCAGCTGGCGAGGAGGGGGAGGTGTGCTGAAAACAGGTGGACCTCTCGGCCTCTCGCGGACGCTTCAGACGCAGAATAATAATAATAATGGCGCCCGCGGGACCACTCAAGGTCCACCAAAGTGCCCATCACTCAACAGTCCACTCTTTAATTCACTCTGAGCCCGCGGGATGGAGCGCGGCCCATTTCTGAACAATCAGAGCACATTAAACACACACACACGCTCTGTAAATCCAGATCCAGCCATGAAACGAATCCGTACCAGGACCTTAAAGAGGTCACGCAGGAAGAGTCAACCATCTAAAAAAAACAGAAGGTTGCTGGTTCCAGTTTAACACACCACGGCCCAAGACCAGGTCACAGTTTTCTAAACTATTCCTGTCAGGTTGAGAGTCAAACCAGGGCGATACCGAGACCTTCCTCTACAGACAAACATTTCAAACTGATTGTAAAAGACAAATCTTCAGTTTCAGCCCATTAAATGAGAATATTTTCTGGGTTCTTTAAACTTCAGACAGCCGATGTCAAACAGTAGTGGAAACCAGTGGTGGTACCACCGAATGGTCAGATTATTGTTGAAATTTTAAATGTTTACTGGCATATTTCACATCTACATCTGCTCACAAATTCATTCAAATACAAAATATTCAATAAAATGCAAAATTTCGATGACCAGTTATCAAAAATCCCCAAATACCTTCTACCACAGCTAGCTAACATCTGCCACAGATAGCTGCCACAGATAGCTGCCACAGATAGCTGCCACAGATAGCTGCCACAGATAGCTGCCACAGATAGCCAGTATTCCCATAAATGCAGTTGTGCTAAATTTCAAATTTTGAAACTAATGGTTTTATCACAATCCATGTTTTTTTGTCAGAAAATGACTTGTCTCACTTATAGTGAATAAAATGCCTCGCAAATGTTGAAAACTAACAAAGGCTGTGTTGAAAAATACATTTGTTGATGCCATCTGGGCCTCTGAGAATACTTTGTTTTCACAGACACAGTAATCGATTAGCAGAGAAAACGAGCGACCGAATGATCAACAATCAAAATAACTGGTAGCTGCAGCTCTGATTGTTGGACGTCATCCCATTTTTCCAAAAAAGAGAAAAAAGGTTACTTTTACTCATTTTCCTTAAAACTAGATACAAAATATGACACAGAACAGTAAACAGCTTTGTTTTTGACAGGAAGAGGTTATTTTGGACGGTTGGTCGATGGTGCTGAAGGCTCACTGGGCTCTGCTCGCTCTGAAAAGTGCCTTGCTCAGCTTTCTGTCCCAGACTTCATCCCGTCCCGTTCCCAGATCGCGGCAGGCTGTCAAACGTCTCTGTGGCAAAGCGCACGTGAGAGGAATCACGACGAGGTGGACGAACGGCCTCCGGGGCTTCACCCGCAGGGGAACGTTTCTTTGTCTTACCGACCTCTGAGCACAGAAGCTCCTGGGTCGGAACCCCCTCTGGCTCTGGGTCTCTGTGTGGAGTCCACATGTGTGAGTGTGAGGGTCCACGGAGGCTGGAACGGGCTGCAGAGCCATGAATGGACGGGTGGGTGGATGGATGGACGGGCGGATGGACGGGTGGGTGGAGGTATGGATGGATGGATGGACGGACGGACGTATGGATGGATGGACGTATGGATGGACGTATGAGTGGATGGATGGACATATGGATGGACGTATGGACGTGTGGGTGATGGATGGATGGATGTATGGATGGATGTATGGATGGGTGGATGTATGGATGGATGGATGGTTGGATGGACATATGGATGGATGTATGGACGTGTGGGTGATGGATGGATGGATGTATGGATGGATGGACGTATAGATGTATGGATGGATGTATGGATGGGTGGATGGATGTATGGATGGGTGGATGGACGTATGGATGGATGGATGGATGGACGTATGGATGGATGGATGGATGGACGTATGGATGGATGGATGGATGGACGTATGGATGGATGGATGGATGGACGTATGGATGGATGGATGGATGGATGGATGGACATATGGATGGATGGATGGATGGATGGATGGACATATGGATGGATATGGAGGGGTGGGCGGATGTTCCCGCCATCCGATGACCGACCACAGTTGGGCCAGAAACAGGGTCCAGCACGAGCGGGACTCAAACACCGGCTGCTGGGTGTCAGGAGGTCCTGGCAGGTTTCCCCCGACAGGACGCCAGAAATAGACCCAGACCCAGTGAGGGAGCCCCCAGCCCGGCACCTGTTCTGCAGCCCGGCGGGGGGCGGCCGGCCGCCGAGGAGGCGAGGAGAGGAGATGAGGACGGCAGGGAGGGGGAGCGGTGGCTGCCGGGATAAGGAGCCCAGCAAGGCGGCTAATAACACAGCGGTCGCCTAAAAATATCCCCGACCACAGAGCTGCGAGCCGCGGCGCGCACACGCACGCTGAGCCCGGTCCGTGCGTCCGCAGCGACGGCAGGAAGCGCCCCGGCTGGACGCTTCGCTCGCCCGGGGTCGGTTCGTTTCGGTGTCTCCTTGAATGTCGGACTTCCAGAAACACACACGCACACGCGCCGACGAAACGCCACATTTTCAGACACACGGAGCGAGCAGAAAGACAGAGAAAACAGGAACTGACCGTGAAGTCTCCTCCGGCGTCCCTCCGTCTCCCAGGCCGACAAACAGGCTCGCTGCGCGGCGTCAAGCCTCCCGAGACCGGCGCTCTCCGGTGGAACTCACCAAAATAGATCTCGTACAAAAACGGAATCGAAGCAGCAGGAAAAATCCCGAAGTGTAAAGAAGGACATAAATGAGTTGTGGATAGAAAAGGAGAATCACATTCTGGTAAAATCACTGCTCGGATCCTCGCGAAGCTTCGACACCGGGACCCGGGCTGCTGCTGTCGGACCTCCGCGGCTGGACACGTCCCGCACCGCCGAGCTCCTCCGCACAAATGTCCGCTGCTCCGCCTGGAGGATGAGTTTCCACCCTGGAGGAGGAGTGCCGGAGAGGGAGGGAGGGCAGAGCCTCGCATTCTCTGAATTACTCCTCCCACAAACGGCCTCCTATTTCTCCAGCTCTCCTCCAGTCCTCCGCGTGCCCTGACCCGCCTCTCGGCTCGTCGCTCCCGGCCTGCGGGGGCAGCAGATCAGTCGATATGTTTACTGATCGCTGCCCCCCACGGAGCCGCTGATGAGGACATTGATCCGGTGTGAATGATCATCAGGTGGTAATTTATCAATATCCCAGCACATGGTGAGGAGGAGAGATGAAACCTGGAGGAGGTCTTCATTTCAGGCCCATTTAAGAAAAAAATCCACAGAAACAAACGACAGAAATTGATTTCGGCATATTCAGCGTCACTTGCTGCCATTATGGATCCAAATGTATAGCCTGGCTCACATTTCCTCTGGACGTCCAGGCACCATTTCTCTTTTTTATCATCAACAACTTCACATCTGACAGAACGTCACATAGCAGCTGTAAGATCATAGTACAGCAGAGACATTTCTTTATATAGAACTGTGATGTGACTGACCAAATACTGACTGTATATAAAACACTGAATGTATATAGAATATAGACAAAGGTTTCAACCCTCAGAAGAGAAATCGATGCTAAAGCTACTTGAACTTGCATTATTTCTAAAGTCCAGCAGGGGGCGCTCCTACTGGTTGCAGAAACGACATCCTGACTATATACCAATTTAATCCGAGGCCCATAAAAATAAATCGATGGAAAAATGTGCTATTTATTTATTTATTTGTTTATCTATTGAGAGCGAGACCTTATCAAACTTTTAGGTGAGTACTTGAGAATAATATTTCCAAAATATCTAAATTATAATTACAAATGATACAAATGCTTAAGAATAAAAATAATGATAATAATGATAAAGCCCTGAGGCCCACTGCTCTGCATGTATTTCTCCAAGGAAAAAAGATAATTAAGTTACTTGTTCCACCATTTTGTGTCACCAAAAGAAGAAATAAAAACAGCCTATTTCATGTGGCATCTTTACAATGTAAAAGGTCTGATTTATATATTCAACTTTGCGCTTTTCTAACTTCATGGATTCGCCGACAGCACCAGGAGTGGTTTTATATGAGCTCGTGCATTTTTGCAGGAGCTCATATAAACTGAGGCTTGATTGGATAGAAAAGGTCAACCTGCGAATTCAGAAAAAAATCTTTCTCTGAGGTAAAAAGCTTTGTGTTTTGTTTTTCTCTTTCAGAGAGCAGAATTCACCTTTACCTCCAGACTCGGTCACACGTGTGCGTGAATGAGTGTAGGGGGGCTTTTCTGGGGCAATAAGTACATTGGGTGAGCACGCGGCCGTCCCCGCTGAACACAAACATCAGCTCAGGAGGATCGCACCTACCTGTCACCATCTCGAGAGAAAGTGAAGAAACCAGCTCGGGAAAGGCGATCGTAGAGGTCGTAGATATTTTGACACGGACGGCCGCCGTAGCTCTGCTACGTGCTTGGAGAGGGAGGGCTTAGCTCTTCGCCTTGTAGTACGTCACCACTAGAGGGTGCTGATTTTCACACACTGGACCTTTAGGTCTAATTCATACGTTGTCATCAGAGGGCGTCCACCCACCTCCAATTTTGGAGCACCTGTTCATGAGTTCATCCTCCCCTTCACCAGCAGTTTGTGTGCACCGTGTGCCCACGAGCAGGGCACTTCACATGCGACTGAGTGTGAAGATGCAGACCCCTGGAAGCGAATCAGACCGAAGAGTTTACCGACGGTGTTTTATTTGAGTCGACGGGCAGGACGTTGACACTGAGGTCGTATGTTTCTTTCAGGAGCGCCGCTCCACTTGATTCATTTCCTCCGTGTTGGATCGGGAGCCGATCGGCCGAACCGGAGAGCGACGATGAAATGAGGCACGGATCACTCAGGAAGGAGGCGGGAAAAGAGAGGCAGAGCGTGAGGACGGGCGCCGGGAGACGTTTTGCCCAAACTATTGACACTCAAACTTTTTGAGTTCACTGAAATGATGCACAATGTTGGCCTTCCTCCAAATGGAGAGATCATCAGCTGGAAATGATGACGACAAAATGGCTGCCGATGGTCATTCTGGGACATCAGATATCGTCCCAAGGAAAAAGAAGTCGTAAACAGCACACAGGCGGTCGCATTCGTGCAGCTGACATAGCGGCTGACGGACAAACGAAGGGTGTCCATGGTTACAGCTGCCCCTCTGAGACGACTGGCCCCGAAGGGGGCGGAGCCACGTCTTTTCTCTTTCACCTCAAAGCGAATCACGACAAGAAAGTCCCGATCCTGTTCCGAAACATTCGAGTCCCACGTTCGGCCGACGAGCTGAACTCACGGGAGGCGGCGAGTCGCTCAGCCGATCGGCACGCAGCCTGTGTGTGTTTTCTGCTCCGCTGCCTCTCAGGGGGCAGAATGTGCGTTAGGGCGTCGTCCTCCTGCTCAATATTTCATGTGAGTGCAGCAGGAAGAAATGGGCCACAGACACAAAGGAGGTCACGTACGTGCTGTGATCATCATAAATGTGCCGTCATCCTACGGGGAAGTTCCATAAACTCACGTGTTTTCACGACGGGAAAGGACACATTCCAAACAGCTTAGAAACAGCGGTTTTAAAGTAAAGATGGCCGACGTGACTCCTTCAGAGAGCGAACTCGACGCTCGATTATGACACGCGAGCGTCGATTGGACGTCCAGCGGCGTCGCCTAACGTTCGCACCTCGGTGAAACAAAGCCACGCTGATGATTCTGTCTCTTACAGCCGGAACGAAACGTGCGTTCTGTCGTTTTCTGAGCTTTTATTGGAATATTTGAATCAACTGTATCATTCTTGGAAAGAGGATTTTGGGCCACACATGAGAAAAATGTCGAGAAAATAATGTTGAAGTAGAGTTTGGAGAATGAAGTGTGGGATGTGGCGGCCTAAGCTCCGCCCCTTCAGATCGAGGTAACCTGAACCAGGTTTAAGTTATCCCTGTGATCGGGCCCCTCGGTACCCAGTTTGACCCTCTCTTTGGAATCAGGCCGCTGTCTTCCTCGTGGGATCGGGCGGGACCCGGCCAGTCGTGGCGTGACCTTTGACCGGCCCGATTCTGGTGCAGCCGGGGTCCAAACCGCAGGAGAACAGAGAAGGACGCTCAAACGCTGCTGTCGGCCTGATCGATATCCCTGTGGCCCCCCGTCCCGACTCCAGCCTCGTCTTGCGCTCGTGTGTCTGCGCACACGTCTCAGAGCCCCGCCCCCGCGTCCCGGGGCTGCAGCCGGGGTCACTAAGGTATTCAGGGAATCCCTGGGAACGTGCTGATCCATTGTCCTGAGCGAGGAGGGGTCCTATCTGGAATCAGGCCCCCCAGCGCCGGCCGGAGGAATGTGGCTCTGCGTGGGCCCCTCGGTGACGTCGCTGATCTTAACTCCGTCGTTAGGTGCTGAAGTGTTGGCGGGGGGCAGATTCCCGGCGGGGCGGGGGGTTCCGTTCTCGCTGGGTTGTTAATCTGTTAATCTAAAGGAACAGTTCACTAAAAATAATGATTTTAGCTTTCTCCCAAAAGAGCCGCAGAATTCTGTATCATGTAAAAATAAACTCGGTCCGAACCGGCCGAGGTTTGTTTGTTTGTTTGTTTGTATGTATGTCCCAACTTCTTCATTTGTTTACGAGCACCACTGGTCTTTAAACATTAAAACCAACTGGGTTGTCCGGGACTCCGGGATGGAGCATTTTAGCTTTCACACTAAACTCGTCTTCGCCATCTTCACCGGGTCCTGAGGACGCTGCGGCGCCAGTTTTACCGTGTAAAACCCGCCGAAGACTCGAAAGGCTGCACGTGTATTTGCAAACATCGTGTTGAGCTGTTTTTGTGTTCAGATTTTTACGGTTGTGAGGTTGTAAACAAGACCTTTACGAATTCTGGATGTTTTTCTTTTTGTTGTTTGTCTGTATTTTAAAACTCATCGGTTCAGGAGAAGCAGCAGAATATTTCTGTGGACGAATAAAGTTCAGCCAACTTTCCGTCACCGAGGCGATTCAGTTTTCAGTGTTTCCTGTCAGAAGTCGCCTTTCGATGAGCAGCTGCAGATTTGGACTAAAAGCAGGTCAAAGCTCCAGACTGAGTTCAGTGTCATGATTTTTTCATGATTTTTCATTCATCATTCATGTGTCTTGGTAACAAAAAGCATGAAGGAAGAAGGTCGGTTCTGAATGGAGCAGTTGTGTCTGCAGTCAGAGACGGAACGTTTCCAACTTCCTGCTTTGTATCTGCTCCTCGTTACGGGAATCTTTCAATGCGCCGTCTGTTGTCAGGAACGACGGGAAGTAGAGCGAAGACTTCACAGAACCTGTTCGTCCCTCAGATTTATTTATTTATCAAAGTGTTTCTTGTGTTCGTGGAGTCTCTGATGTTCCTGAGCGCCTCAGCTGTGACCGTGACCTTTGACCTCCAGCGTGTGACCGGTTCACCCTGGAGTCAGAGAGGACGATTGTTGTTGAGACGGACTGGGAAAAACAATCAGACCGAGTTTGTTCACGTCGTCTCAGACGACGGACATTCAGCCACACGTCGGCGTGGCAGCTTTCTGCCACAGCTTTGTCACGCAAACGGCCCATCTGCTCCCGCACACATCGACGGAGCCTTCGGAGCTTTTTTTTACATTAAAAATGTTGCAGCTGGAACAACTGAGGACGCCGACAAAGGTTTTAACCCCGAACTGGTCAGCTGACATTTACAACCTTTAATCATCTTCAGCTGTACGGTGACATTTCCTCAGCTGTGGACTTCAAAATGTCAAAATTAAACTTGGACATTTCTGCTTTTAAAGTTTCCTGCCAACTCTCGCCCTCTTCGCTCGGGTCCTTTGTGAACGGGCAGCTCTGCGGTCCAGCGGGCCAATCACGCGCTGCGGGGAGGGGGCGTGGCGGCTGTGGAGGCGTGGCAGCGGCGAGCTCCTCTGCACTGACCGGGCTGAAAGAGTTCCACCGGAACCTGAACAACGGCATTACTTACTTTCAGACAGAGGGACTTTCCAGCGTGACTCACGATGGTTTGTCCTGCTCCCCTGAGGGGACTCAAACGATCCTCCTCGCTCCTTCACACGCAGCAACGTGTGAGAAACGACACCCGACAAGTTCATCTTTCAAGCAGAAGCTGATCCACCTTCACAGATTTCAACAGAATATGATCACCGTGAGGGTTTTCACCTGATGGCAGCAGCTCCGAGGTCACGAGCTACTGGAGCAGGTTCAAACAGTCTCGCATCCTCAGGCCCCCTGGCTCCAAAACAGATGTTAGCCAGCTGCGGTACACCGTTATACAGCTGTGGCAGATGTTAGCGAGCTGCAGCAGACAATAATTTTGGAAAATGTTTGTCTGATGATTTCCAAACATATCTCAGTTCATGTTTTTTTATTTAACATATTTTTAACATGAAATTTAAAGCACCTTCACATATAACCACAAAATTCTCTGAAAAATAATGTGTTCCTTTACATAATACATCCATTTCTTTGCTCGTGACTTTCTCCTGTAAAACGGTACAAGAACAGTTTCAGATAGGCGGCACAAAAAGCAAAAAACATGCACTCTGATAATGTGTCAAATAGCTTAAGACACAACAAACCAAGTCCAACAGGTGTGTGTGTGGTGATTCGAGGCCGACATGCAGTGTTTTGTGTCTGGTGGGTGAAGAGACTGCGTTGAAGGAAAAAAAATCAATGCAGGCAGGATAAATACTTGGCTTTCTACAGCAGCCACATCATGTTTTATGGATCAGCAGGTCAGATAATAATAACGCTTGAATCCCAAGGTCAGCTTCTTCCTCGGGAGCCTGAACACAAACGTCGCTGCAGCTCATCCTGCGTTTTTCATCCTGTCAGCAAATCCAGCAGCACTGACTGAAGTACTGTTGTACAAATGTGTCTCATTTCAGCTCCATCAGCAACAACCTGCAGCCGCGCTAACGGCGCCAGGAGGCCGTGTCAGTGGAATTAGCTTAGCATGAGCAACATCGATCGGCTGACGTAGAATGGAGAGCAGCGTGGACATGATAGGATTCATCGGAAGTACATTTCATGGTAACAGCTGAGGTACTGTGGTGTGTACCACCGTATTATCTGTTGTCGCCGTGGTAACGGGAGGGTCCAACAACACTGATCTTTGTGTCCTGTGTGAAACCAGAAGTCAACTTTGAGCTACTGTAACTCACCTACCCGATTCCTTCATTTACCCATAAATGAGCTCCTCTGAAAAGTACTTTTGGTGTCTAAAGTTAGCGAAAGATCTCATCTGCGTGGCTTTGTGAGGAATTAGCAGTCAAACCATTTATGGCTAAATGTTAACCTTACAATGCTATATTTACTAGGTATTCAAAATTCATTCTGAATATTATCAGTCCAATACCTACAAGTTATGAAATAGAGCTGAGGTTGCTGGGAAGAGCATGGACACTAGCCTGACTCGCTGATGCCTAATTGGACTAATTTCCAACCAATCAGTGTGACAAAATGTGTGACGCAGCGCTGCGCTAGTTGATAGAACTTAAACGACTCAAGTGTTAGCCTGTTACCCACTGAATGGTAGTTTAGGGATGCTGGCTAGCTAATGCTAACAATTAGCTAGGGGGGATGTAGGTGTGGTGCTCAGAGGTTCATCTGCCCCCCCCGCCCCCAACTCTGTCCAGACGGTGTAATTAATGTGTAACAATGTGTTTTATCACACACAGGCCACAATAAGCACCTTGAGGGCGATGATGAAGATGAAGAATCCCTCGCAGACCCTGCACTGAAAAGACTCCGCCCATTATCACACACACACACACACAGCCTGCAGGGAAGGTGTGTTCATCCTCAGACAGCCTGATGTGACCTCACAGCCCCTCTCTCTCTCCCTCTTTCTCGCTCTCTCTCTCTCTCTCTCTCCCTCTCTCCCTCTCTCTCTCTCTCTCTCTCTCTCTCTCCCTCTCTCCCTCTCTCTCTCTCTCTCTCTCTCTCTCCTTTTTTTAATGTCACTCCCTGCTCTGATTTTCTTTTTCTCCGGGTTGTTTGTCACCTACGTGTTGTTTTTGATGTTCTCGCCCTTGTGTCGTTGTCCCCTGTTAACTTTAATACGCTGCTCTTGGAGTGCCGATGAAACGCGCACCGGTGGTTAATTGCGTAAAAGCACAACTGCGTGGGGACACGGTGGGTATTCTATGTTCCCTGCGTCCAAATAAAACCAACAGCAACTAAAACGACCCAAGACGATAATGAGAACTGACTAAAAAAGACAAGTGCGGTGGCGCAGGTTGTCCATCCGATTCGTGCGTAATTGCTGCGCGCACCGACGTCGCCAGGTGCCGGAGTACGGAGAGATGCAGCTCCACGACAGTCCTGCGCTCTGATGGGTGCCGAGTAGCAGAGCAGATCAGAGGGGCCCCCGACGGTACCTGGTCCCTGAGGAGACGATCTGGATCCGCAGAGTGGACAAGTGAGGCGAACAAGAAGAGTCTGGCTAATTAGAAGTAACTTCTTACCCAAGTAGACACCCAGAGCCCTCCCTCTCCCTCTCTCTCGCCCTCTCCCTCTCTCTCTCTCTCTCCCTCTCTCTCTCCCTCTCTCTCTCTCTCCCCTGTTTGTTTATGGGCCCGTTAGGATTTTGCGTTTTGCTGTCAGACTCGTTGTCTTTTAGGACTTTATGTTGGTTTGATGAGGGAGTATCCACTCCTATAACTTTCATGAAGATAAATTGGTGTTTTGATACTTTTAAGAGGTTTAACGTGAATCATTTTATTATAAATGTTAGTAACCACACGCACGCCGTCAAAGTGTCGCCCGCTCGACACCGTTACCAGTATGTGTCAGTAGGTGAATCTGGGCCAGCAGGACACCTGCGGCCGGAGCCAGGCGGAGCTTCTGACAGTCAAACTAGTCTACTGTACTACTGTTATTCAGTAAGTTAGCATTTCCTCAAAGTGCTGAAGTACGAGGTCGGCTCAGAGAACAGCTTTACCTGCTCGCGTCAGGACACTTTCACCACCGTTGAGAGACGACGGAACTGACGGAGCAGTTTCCCAGTTTCTCCTCCCTCCCGGTACGACGTCGGACCACAGATGACTGATCTCGCGGTCTGCCACAAACAGCTGACAGACGATCGGGTCACGCGACCAACGTCAACTAACCAGCCGATGGAAAGGCAGCATGAAGTGATGCATGAATCAGTGCGTCCGCACCAGGACAACAACGGGTCTCACCTCAGTCTCTCTCTGCAACACAGGTGACCCAAGTCGACCTCTTTCTCCATCACTGTGTCCACGATTTGCTGTTCCTGCTCTTTGTTTGTTTGACTTTCTGCGCTCTCAAATGGCACCAAGAGCCGACCGGGTGGCTTGGCTGCGCCGTCTGCAGTTGACTTAAACGACAGTGAAAATGTTGGTGGTTAAACGTTCCTAAGCGGCCAAGAACCGGCAAGAACAAGAGTCAGCTTTCTGATCCGTGAGGTTCACACAGTGGCAGAACAGCTGCTCCGTAATAATCCACAGCTCACGAGGGACGAAGCGAAGAGCCAAACCGAACAGACGTGCAGATGCACGACGTCGGTATGTGTCTGAGGGTTTTCCGAGGACCATCGGACCCTCTCCGCTGTGCTTATTGGTGCTCGCGTGCCGCGGCCGGGTTCACGAGGTGGTGCGATAATTGACAACAGTTCAGGCTGGATCACAATGGAACCCGATTATCGTGTCCTCCTCCCTGCTCTGCAGTCTGCGGCGCCATTAGTTCCCCGCTCGTGTCACAACCTTTGTCTGAGATAATGAAGCCATTTAGCATTTGTGTAAGTGTGTGCTTGAACTTCTCTCTGCGTGTGGCGGGTGGATGATGTCACAGCACAGGCGGCCATTTTGTGCTGTCCTGTGATCAAAACCACCTGCCAGATGTTGTGTTCTGGTAGTGAGTTTGGGTTGAGTTTCCCGTTTCCTGTCTTGGAAAGAGGAAGTAAACACAGCAAACGTTCACAAAAGTTCACCGCAGCTGCTGGAAACTGTGTGGGATGTTGTGTTCGGAGCAGACTGACGGTAGATTTTTCCTGAATCAGAAGGTCAGCTGGGTGTTTTTAGCGTGCTGCGAACGCTAC
>KV751422.1:306847-328637 GCA_001698575.1 Mola mola
CAATGATTTAATGTGCTACTTTGGACCACATGTAGACACAATCAGGGCATAAGAGCAATGAAACATGAGAAAAATATCACAGCAGCTGAAAAAAGTAAGACAACAAATATGAACAACTGAAAAGGAACATTATATTCAAAAGAATTTCAGATTTAAATCAAAAATGCATTAAAATTGAAAAGCAACTTTTTATTAACTTATTTGTAATTCAAATACTTCTCACAGACTTTGGTCCCAGGTTTGGCTCCACCTGTCACCAGCTCTCAGGATAAACCCTCCGTGAGAGAACCAGGTCTGTGGTCACATGCTGTCCAGGATGTGAAGCCAGTATCTTCTGCTGCAGTCATGAAGCAGAAGGTGGTTAATTAGCACAAAGCTACCACGGTTGAGACAGTGAAGAAGAAAATGGATGAAGCCACACAACCAACCAGGACTCATGTGAGCTCAAAGTTGACTTCAGATCAAAATTAACTCGTTCGTTTTGGATAATGAGCTGCTCATTTTTCCATAGAACCTCCTCCTATCCATCATTCCCAAACATGACTACAGCCCGCTATAGAATTAGAGAAATGAGAAGTACATGTTTTAGCAGTGAAACAGCATGTCAACAATGTCTCATTATGCAGAAAAAGAAGCAGGTCCAGAGAACGTAAACTGCAGATTCAACAGACAACTTATTTACCCTTTATTTAAAACTAAGTTTTTAAGCAGAAGTTCCAAAAGTGTCCAACCTGTTACAGGCAGGCTGCAGGACTGACTGACAAAATGAACTTATGATCATGGCGTCATGTAAATGTCTTATCAAACTCCTCAAATAATCACAAATAGTTTGTGAATAATAGTTTTTATTGTTGGCTTGCTAGCTAGCGAGCTCAAATATAATTTTGTATGTCATACAAACATGAATCCGTTTCACGTTGTATTTATTGCTGTGATCCTGTAGAACAAGAGCTGACCAGTGGAATATTGATTCTGACAACCCTAAACACAACATTCGGACATGTGGTGCTCGTAAAACATCTTATTCAATGTTTTCAGCCTGATTATTCATCTGTGTGGCCACGGGAAATCGTTACTTCCATTGCCAAAATGCTCATGCAGCTCTTTGAAGACGTTGGGTGTTTATAACGTCTGATATAAATCCTGGAGGCTGATGAGGCTGGTTGATGTGCTGGATAAAACATCACTCTATACGCAGATGATGCTCTGCTGTTTGTCGAACTCAGCTATGCTTACATGGTCCTAACCAGAGTTTTGGAGCGCCCCCATCAGGCCATGAGGGTCAGGGTGGAATCCTTGCATGAAATGGGATGTCACTTCTTAAGCATCAGCAGCTGATGATGGCATGTGTGTTGTGACGTACAGAGTCTGGACCCACAAGCGGACACAGGAAACTCAGGGGTTAAAGTACAAAATAAAGATTTAACAGAAACAAGAATCAAAACCGAACTGAGTAGCAACGAACACCAGGGAAGGACACGGCTGTGGTGGCTGAGCTCTCCAGTCCCGGCAGGGCTGGAACAACAAAACAATGGTTAACAAAAGTCGCAGGAAACTCCAGGAAGACGCGAAGACAAAGTACAAACAAAAGATCGCTAGGAAAGCTGAGCAAAGTATTGAACAGAAAATTTCTAGTAACACCAGGAACCACAGGATCAAAGTGACAACAAAAAAGTCACGAGAGCAGAACTAGGAGACTCGGACGAGAAAAACATGGAAACGGCGAGTTCAAAAAGTATCAGGATGTAGGGAGCTGTCGAGGTTTACCTTACTGGGAACAAAACGTTCTGGCGACGAGCAGATCAGGATCTGAGTCTTTTATACAGCCACTGATGAGGAATCAACAGCTGCAGGTAGTCAGCTCTGCACACCTGAACCGCCTTAAGTCTTGAAATGAAGTAACAAAACCGAAACACAACTACCAAACTAAAAGCAGAGGGCAGAACCATGACATGTGTAACAGAAAGAGATTTCTTCGAGAAATGTTTGAACCTAAATAAACATTATCACACTATCACTGCCTGAAGGCTTTTTGCTCGCTAACTCTAATAGGCCCAATCAGTGTCAAAAAGAACAGACAGATTAATTTATTCTCAGTATTTTGAAAACATGTTTTTATATTGACTATTTCAGTGACGTCCTGCCTGAAATTTCTGCTGCTGGATTATTATTATCATTATTATTATTATTGTTTCGGACACCAAAACGCGTGAATAAACTTTTACTCAAAAATCATTTTTTGCACCTTACGAAAGTTTTATTGACATTGTGCCTGGCACAACTATCCAATTATATATTCTTTTATATTTAATTTTAAGATATTTCAGACATTTTGCACGACTGTCTGTGGATGTGCGGACTTATTCACCATGTGTGAGCTCTGTATAAGGATAGTGGGGTTTTCTCCTCTGCCACTCTACTTGAAACACTTCAGTTGGAGGAGCGTTTGGAAGACCAGACTAGCAGCACCCTTCATCCAACAAAGAAACAACGGGGGAATTGAATTAGACCTCATTTGAAACCAGGAGCTCATGAAGGACATGGGGACACGGTGATAGAGGCGGATAGTGAGACCAGGAGGTGGGAATGTCCATTTCAGTTGTGTTCAAGTGCTTCACCCATTCATCAGCAGACAGCATCCCTCCTCCTCCTCCTCCTCTCGCTCCTCTCCCTCATCCTCGCTCTTTGTCCGGTGCCTCTCTCTCCACCCCCTCCTCACTTTCTAGTTCACTTCGTCTCAACCTCTGGGCTGCTCCGTCTCCCTTTATCTATGTCTGTGCATGCCTCCGCCTTTCATCCACTCTCCAATTATCTCCTGCTTCTCCCAGCATCTCCCCCCGTCCAATCTGTCCAAGCAGCGGTACAGAACAGACAGCACAGGCGGCCCACAACTTCTCCCGCTTTGATTCAGATTGATGCCGAGGGCCGTCGGGTCAAAGTCATCGCCCACCACTCTTCTGCTGTCACTCTCAGATGGAATGAGGCAGAAAATTCTGTTTTTGTTGGGAAGCTGCTTCCTGTTCCAAGGTCGCGGCTGCAGTTTTCCTCCCTGAAACCCAACAATCTGAATTTGGTTTATTCCCAAGGTTTTACATACATGAAATTCTACTCGGTGTTTTGATGCTGTAAAGAAAATAAAAGCACTGCAAATACAAGAAATTGATGAAAAATTTAAAAAAAATCAATATCAGTCTTTAGACCAAGAGCTTTGCAGTGCGAGAAAGAGGATGGATTGTAAGAAATTTGTATAAAGAATATTTGCAGTAACATGTCAGCGTCTGGACACAGGAAAGACCTACTGTGGTGACCATATAGCTTAAATCTGGTGATAACGAGGCTCATCGTCAGTCTCCACTGGGGGAAGAAGTGAAGCTCATGACGTTTTGCTCTGGAGTCCACTGTCAGGGTTTGGTGGTGTTCATGTGTTTGTTTGTTAGGGTCTTTCTGTGTTTCCTGTTTAGTTTGTGTCTTATTCCCCATGTCCTGTCAAGTCTTCTCCCTCAGGTGTGTGTGATTGCCTCTCCTCCCTAATGTGTCTCACCTGTGTCTAATTGTCGACCTCTCCCTTGTGTATTTAACCCCTGTGCTCGTCTCCTCCTGGGCCAGGTTGTCTTGTCTTCCCAGTGAGCAGTCTAGCGTTAATTCTTCGCGAGTTCCTCGTGTTTTGATCTTGTTTTGTGTCACGACTACAGAGTTTGCCTGTTCATTAAAACTGTACCTTTGCTATCTAGTTAGATCTCCTGGTGTTGACCTGTTCTCAGATTAAAATGATCCTGATTCAGAACCTCCCTGTGAGTCTCTGAATCCTTGATTCCTCCTGAGCCTGTACCTGATATCCACGTGGTGCCAAAAGCTGCAGTTCCTTATATGGCCATGGAGCAGACTCAGGAGGCACTTTGAATTTTAGTTTTAAGTTTTGTTGTCCAGAATCTTTAGAATTCTACAAAGCAACAAAAATAAATAAAAATGCCAAAAGTCATGTATAATTACCTCAGTTGAGAAGGCCACTGTTTGTTAACAAGATAACTCAAAAAGGATCAATTTCAACATTTTTGCTTGTAATTCCACAAAATTAAATAAAGGTTCAGCATTGGCAGAGGTCTGCTCGGCTCTTGGCCGTGTTTTTTGTGTTGGCAAGTGTTGAGAAATGGCCATGCTTGCTCATTCAAAAACATTTGACAAAAATTAAATTACAAGATATTGCTGAATAAATTAAGAGCACTTGGTTTTAATAAGGAAGCCTCTAGTTGGATACAGTCATATCACTCAATGATACATGTAGGAGTTGTCCTCTCACCTGCGGTGTTCTCCAGGGGAGCATACTTGGACCTTTATTATTTGTACCGTATATAAATGATATGTCCTTCCTTTCTGTATGATGATCATTCAGCTTTGCTAGCACGGTTGAGTACTTGGTAACGAGTTCCAAAAAGTTGAAAGCTGGTTATGTGACAACAAATTATCCTTGCACTTAGGAAAATGCCTTGTACCCTGAAATGTTAATAAATGGTGATGGGGAGGTGAGCGCTGGAGGAATCATCATCACTGAAGTTTCATGAAATTACTAATTCCTCCAAATGCAGAGCAACAGTGACGGTTAAGTGTGGGTCCAGAAGAAGGGCTGTGATTGCTAGAAATCTGATTATTTTCAAAGTTTTAGCTGCATGTTTTGTAATAAACTCTGGATCACAGAGCTGGTTCAGTTTTTCGGGGTCAAAAGGTAACATACAGTCCAGAGGTTCACATGATTCTTGATAACTAGACAAACTTGAACGTGAATATTTGCAGAACCAATGAGGTTGAGGTGGATTTTTATAGGAACAGGAGCTCTTCTTTGTTGGTGTTTTGGGAGAGGAAATAAAGAGCTCTGAGTTCTATCAGTGACTGAATTTATAACACAAGAGCCTGTTTGGGAAGATAGAGAGCAGCTGGTTGTTTCAAACTGGCCAGAAATCCCAGAGTGACCTTTGACCTCCAACATTTAACCAGTTCACCCTTCAGTCCGAATGTAGGTTTGTGCCAAATTTGACAAACATTCCTCAACGCATCCTGGAGATATTGTACTTAGACTTTAGTTCGCTGTGACCTTAACCTTTGACCTTTGACCTTTAAAATCCCATCAGTTCATCGTTGATTCGGACTGTACATTTGTGCAAAGTTTGAAAAGAATCCATCGAAGTGTTCTTGAGATATGGCCTTCGGGAAAATGGATGGACGGACGGACAGACTTTAAACTGCGTCCACGCCCACTGAGTGGATGTGAACGTCGGATCATCATACAGACAATCACTCCTGAAGAAGCACTTATTTTTGGAGAGCACGCTACCAACGGGCTCTTTTAGATGACTTTTTTGGCCGATCGTGCAGAGCGGCCAATCAGGACACAAGCCGAGAAAGAAGCGAGGAGATCAAGAAAACAACACGGGGGCTGAAGACTTCTCATTGGTCAGTTATTTCCTTGTGTTCCTGGTCACCTCTATGTCTTCGAAGACCGTCTGTTGTCACTGGGGTGTCGACTGTAAAATAAAGATGGCCGACATTAGAGCTCCTTAAAAGTGAAGCAAAAACATCTGAATGGCCCCTAGTGGCTGGCTGCAGTATAGCTCATAACACACTCCACCTCCATATTAGCAGATGGGACGAACTAAAGACTCAAAGTAAACGTCAAACAAATGTTTCCCAAAGACGGTTTCTGTCATTTACGGTGGTTTTAATGACATTGATGTTTTATTGTTGGTGATTAAAAAAGGAGCTGAAACATCACGATTGACAGCTGAAGTCTCCTGAAGGGTGTACGGGAGGAGCCTGATATATCGTTGTACAGTGGGAGGAAGTGAAGACATGTTTATTCATGTCACCTCACGCAGCTGAACACAGGAACACATGCAGATGAACCTAAAACACATCGATGTCGCGCCGCTGCAGCAGTTGGATCGACCGCCGTCCACCGTGAAGGCAGACAGGAAATTAAAAAAGGTCCATCCAGAGTGTGATTCTAAAAGCTTCTGGGCAGGTAGAAGGTGAGGATCACATCTGCAGCCTCACAGCTCAGCCTCTGCCTGCCGGTTCACCGGGTTTGTAAATGTGGGCTTTCTGCTGTAAATTACCACACGAGCCGCCGCGTATCTGAGCAAACATTCCCAGCATACCAATCAGTGTTGACACAGCCCACACACGCTCACACATACAGTAGCTCCACACATCAACACACACACAGGCTGCATTATCTGTCCCTGAGCCCCGAGGGCCCACGCGCCGCTACGAGCCACGTTCGGCCAAATAAAGCTCGGCCGTGTGCACGGAGCTTTCAGGATCTGCACGCAGACACGGCTGTTAGCCAGCGAGAGAAACACACTGACCAGTGTTAAATGGAGAAACTGTCACAGTTTCAGCCTGAACATCTGATTTTACTGCACAAACTTCTGCCAAAAGACTCATTTAAAGCTCAAACGTTATGTTATTTTCAAGATTCGGAGCGTTCGATGGTCGAACGGATCATGTGACGCTGGAACGACTTCATCTGACTTCAGTGTGCAGGTAAAATTACTGCAACACGTACCAACAGGAAAAATACTTGCAGCTCTGAAGCAGAATGTCCCATTTCAGAATAAATTGTGCAGCGTTTTTTTCCAGGAGCATAAAAAACCGAGTCAACCTGAAAAAGTGTAATTAGAATCAATCGGGACCTGAGATGAAAACTTATGTTCACACTGACTTGTGTTAATAAAGTGCACTGATGACGTCCAGTTATTTATGAGCCTTTAGAAATGCTAGACCCAAGGTGCGGCACCCGGACGTGTCCGGTCCAGCAACAGGATGTGACAGGGTGTCAGATACTCCGTCGTGGGGGCTTTTCCAGGCTGGGAGTCAGAACGTGAACAGGAAGACTGGAGCAGCTGGAGCAGCTGGGACCTGCTGGCTTCTCCTGATTTACCCCCTGAGCCTGGTTCAAGGTTCACGTTAGCTATGTGCCGATTGAATATCAAGATGATTCAATCCAAGGATGAAAAAAGTAGAATGATAAATCAATCACACACACACACACACACTCAGGTGGTGTGTGTCGCCTCTCTCTCTCTCTCTCTCTCTCTCTCTCTCTCTCTCTCTCTCTCTCTCCTTATCAGCGCCTCCCGGTTTATTTCCGCCCGGCTCATCTGTAACTGGACACTGCTGGCTCGGCGGCTCAGTATTAGAACCGCAGCAGAGCAGCCTGGAGTTTCACCGTTTACGTTTACAAAACTGTTTCCCAACCTTGAAACAGCCTTTGTGATAGAAAGCACATAAACCACAACAGGGAGAAGTAAATAGACATGAAAGTATTCAGCTGTGACAGGATTTCTGTCTTTCTGTTCATGTTTCGTTCTTTCAGACCTGCGTCCACCCTGAACTCCGCCCCCTTCTGCAGGACGGACAGCTGGGACATCAGACACCAACATATACGCTAATACGTATATACAATATCACAAAAACTCAACTTCAAGTGCTAAACTACTTCCATTATTATTCTCACACGTCATTTTAATTCCAATCAGGTGCAAAATTAATTCATTATGGTGCAATAACACTTTAATCTGCCATTGACAATCTTCTGTTCTTTTGCTTTCATGTAACTTATTTCATCCTTCATTGGTTTTTTTTTACTAGAATTTCTTGTAACACATTTGATGTTTTTGTACTCTTTTGTAATTTCAGAACAATCTCTGAGCAGGAATTTCTCTTCATTAGCTTCTAACGTATCTTGTTGGAGAAAGTTATGTTTTCACCTGCGTAAGCTTGTATGTTTCCAACGTTACTCAAAAAGTTGGGCACCGATTTAAAGGAATTTGGTTGAAAGATGAGGTGATACTTTTGCAGTCCGATGTTTTAATCTGTTAAAACCGGAACCTCGTCCGCCATCATAAACTTCAAAAATTGTTTTTTTTTTCATTTACTTTTACAAACTCCTGCAATTCATTTTTATCTACTTCAAATAAACAAAATGGTTTTCTTTTCGGTCACATTAGCTGGACCCATTTTTGTACCTAATGGCACTTGAATTCTTGAGCTCCTTTAGATATGAACATAATGCCTCATGAATATCATGAAGGTTTGCGCACGCAGCAGTCTTCTTATTGACTCGGTGGAGGATGTAATGAGGATGTAATTAGTGGGTGAGAGCAAAGCAGCCAGTGGTAGATTGTCCGTGTCAACAAAGGGGAGCAGATGGAGATAAAAAGCACAAAATGACAGCAGTTAAGTTTCTGACAACTGGCTGCACATTTTGTTTTAATCGCAGTATTTTGGACCGCTGGAAGGGAGAATCTTACAACCTGGTATGACCACCATTAAAAGGTGTTGTCATGGCAACATTTGGTCATTCTGACAAAGGCCCACTGCTGGAATGTTGAAGGGCAATGTGTTCACATTCTTGCCGGAGGGTTCAGGTCAACAGCTGAGCTCTCCGGACTGCAGACAGGCCGGTGTGGCACACAGACTCTGTGTCATATGTGCAGAATGTCAATATGGCTGAAAGATGTCTGCCCTGAAGAAGACGTTGTCATGTTGCTCAAAGGTCTGAATCTATAGTTCAGCATTAATGTTGCCTTCACAAACCAGCAGGTTACCCATGATGCCATGTGGGTCAATACACCTTGATACCTTCACAGATGCTGGTTTTGAAGCCTGATCGTCCCTTTCCTCTTCAGCATGGAGGGAGTCCATGATTTCCACACAGATTTCCGATTCTGACTCTTCAGACCACGGGACAGTTTTCCACTTTGACTTCGTCCGTCTTACATCGGCTCCGCCCACAAAAGACAGCGGCGTTTCTGGATGCGGTTTGTAAACGGTCTCTTCTTTGCAGACGATGGTGTTTTGAAATGTTCCAAAGCCCACCTGGTGATGTCACTATCAATGCGATGTTTTCTGAGGGGTTGAAGACCACGAACATCCAAGACTGGCTCTTCGTGTTCTCCTAACCATTTGGGGATTTTATGAAGACCATGAAACCCACAAATTCTGTTTAATCTAGTTCAAGTCTTGCACAGACTGGTGAACACTCCTCATCTTTACTTCAGACAGGCTCCGCCTCCCTCCATGCTATTTTTATTTATTTATTTTTTTAAATGCAAAAACATGTAATCAACCTGCTACAGGTTCCAGGTGCTAAACTGGCCTGCCTGACAATGTTTGTCCAACGGAGCAGCTGAAATCCTCCGGTGACCAGAATGTGAAACTTTCACAGTGACAGCAGTCGTTCTCCTCTGACAGAAGAGCTGGTTAACAGGACGTGACACACGTGTCCAACATCACTCTGCTTCACATTTTGGACAGCGTCCCAACTCCCCGTTTGGATCATGTGACAAGAACAGGAACCCTAATGTGAACTGAGGTGTGTGTGAGTGAGAACACACAGACCCTCCACAGTGCAGCGACCAGCCTGGCACCTGGAGTCACCTCCCCCACACGGCCGGCTGGGTGACCCCCCACCACAAATACACACAAAGTGTGACACTAACAGAGACTATACTAATCCTCCTTCATCTCCAGTCACTCCTCTTCCTCCCCCCTGTCTTCTCCCTCCATCACCTTCTCTTTGGTTCCCGCCCCTCTCGTTTGTCCCACAGCTCCGTCCCTCGTCCTCCTCAGGGGTTTGCCTGGAAACGCCCCGTCAGCTCTTCAGAGCGTGTTTGCGCTCGCTGACCCGTCGACGCAGCGGGAGAGACGTCTCGCCGGATGGACGGATCACGGAGAGACGAGTGAACGAGAGGAGGAGCGTCTGAAAGGAAGGGAGGGTTAATTGTGCTTCGAGTGCCTGCGAGGTGCCTTTGTGTCCGTCCTGGTCAGACTCAGGACCGTCCACACAAGCACAATTACACCTCCAAACAGACGTTTTCCTGCACGTTCAGACCTCGCGTCCACACAAACTGTGTCACTGCACACCAAATGTTAAGGTCCTGGTGACCGTGTGCGTGTGCGATGCGTTAAATATCAGTGTTGGTGTGGACACAGACCAGCTGACGCTCTGTGACCTGCACCAGTGAATCGGTGTTGGGTCGAGCCGTCATACTGGACGATGGAGCTGCTGTGCGGGCCGCAATCCAACTCATTACTGCACTTTCTCCTTATTCTATGCTCCTCCGCCTTTCTTCTTCTGCGGCCAACAGTCATGTTTTCGTCCTCCGATGAGCCGCATCGAGCGAGCGAGAGAAATACGAAAACGCTGTTTTCTTTACAGTTTTTATCTCTGCCGATACGTCTTCTGGGTTCTCCAGGCTAACCAACGATTCCGCTTCCTGTCATTTCGTGTTTTTTAGCTTTGTGCAACCTTATTAAGCTAATCGCTCGAAGCACACTGGAGTCATTTTTAAATAAAATGATGTACTTTGTGAAGTTTTTTCGACCTCAGATGCGAACAGGTTGGAAAACACCAGAATTCTCCTTGAAATGGCCGCAGCTGTTCACGCTCATGTAGCTTCGGCTCGTTCTCACGATGCGTCAGCGACACGGACCGTGAAGGAGGGAGCTGTTCGTTTCATGTTTACACTTTGGTTTTTTATGTTTGGTGCTTTACGAGGCACCGACGAAGTCTGAGCTGCAGTTAAAGTCTGGATCGTTGGGCCGTAATGGCCGCTGGACGCTGCAGACTGAGGCTGTGCTGCGGTCCACACTTTAACCACACAGTAAACAGTAAAACTATTGTGCAGGCAGATTCAGGCTTTAGTTTACTGCAATCATCATTACGTCCATCTGTCATCGATCAGAGCGACAGTCCCAGACCAGGTTCACCTTTACGGTCCCTTCAGGGAAATCTGCTGTCCTGCCATTTCAAACCCAACACGGACACGCTGACGGACACCAACAGCAGAACTATCCTGTCATCAGAGGTGAAAATGCAGCGCTTCATGTTGGAGTGTGATAAAGAGCCTTTCAGTTCATCTGATTTGGTTTTGGTTCTGACTCAGCATGCAGAGGACATTCAGGATGTCACCATCTGTGACCCTCACATAGTTGCTTTGAGTCTCCTCGGTGTTTGTTTCATACGTCCTGTTTGTGTCCCCGCATCCTGTCAAGTTTCCTGTGGTTGTGACTGTCCACACCGGAGTCTCACCGTCCCCCCTCCTGAATAGACGCTGCGCCCTCTTCTCTGGAACCAGTTCCCAGTTCAGGTCCGGGGGACAGACAGCCTCTCTGCGTTCAAGAGTACTTTAAAACCTTCCTGTTAGATCAAGATTATACTTAGTTCTGGCACAGGCTGGTACAGAGCTATGCTGCTAAAGGTCTGCACTGCTGGGGGATTTCCCATGATGCACTGAGCTCCTCTCTCTCTCTCTCCATCCCCACTTCCTGTCCCAGTGACGCTTGTTACCGACTTCACTCCTTCCCCAGAGTACCTGAGCTTCCTGCAGGCTCTTCTGTCTGCGAGCTGCTGGCTCAGGATTGTGGATCGGGATCACCTGGTGGTTCCGGAATCGTGTGGCTTCGATCCTGGTCTGGATGGCCCAGCACCATCTGGATCCATATACCATACCTCTGGACAGTCAGACTGCTCACATGTCACATCCTGTTTGACTTACAGACTTGACATATTTCAACGTGTTAGTCAATAATCTGTTATTGTCATGTTGTTGTGTTCTGTCCGTCCCAGGAAGAAGGATCCTCCTCTGTGGTTCTTCCTCAGGTTTCTGATGGTTCCCTGTTTAAGCGTTTCCTCGTCTGAGGGCAGAGGGGTCACACCTGTACCGGTCTGTAAAAGCCCTCTGAGAAAAAACCTACTCAGTGGTTTTGGGCTGTACAAATAAATCTGGTTTGATGACCATTGAGATCAGGTCTAAAATCACTGATTTGGGGAACTTTTTTTTGCCGATTATACAATCGTTGATTTTTTCTAACTACGGCCCAGGAACATTTTGCGGCTTACAGTTTTAGCACAGCCTCTTTAAAATGAAATTAAACATGACAATGAGCAGCAGAATTACGTAAATCAGACTCAGGACCAGCGGCAGGTCACCCTGTTGTTGCCTGTGAGAAAGATGAAAGCAGCTTCTACATTTTAAAGGTCCTGAACATAAACAGACGCAGCACATGTAGCACGTCTGATCGGTTCTGTGGAGACATTCGACAGTAACAAAGACAATTTTAACTCTGCTCAGGATCTCTAAGCTGAGGAAGCTTTCATGAGACGTTGAAGTGATGAGTGCGTGGAATGTGCTGGAGAACATTCCAGTCATTCATGTGTTTCCACCACAGCGGTGCCGGCCGACACACAGAACATAAACTACTAAACTGGCCCCTCTAATGTCGGTTCATTCTTGGTTTCTGGAGGCTTTTCTGCCCGTCTCTCGTCCAGGAGCTGACGATGAATCTGAGCTATTCACCCAGATTGGATGACATAAAGAGTAGTTTTACATTAAGTAATTCTTCAGTCTGTTGTTTTTGTCCTTCGCAGCCATAAACAAGTACCTGAACGTGCAGAACAAAGGCTGTGTTCTCCACAGATGAATATCTCCATCAGTCCACCACAGCAATTAAACCACATCTCAGGTAAACAGCTGACCCCAAAACCTCCAATCAGAGTGAAGAAACGTTAGCATGTATTGATCCCGCAGGACTGCAGCCGACTCCGCCTTTAGCATCATCACCTGGTAAAGTGGCTCCTCCCACGGTGCCTGGGTCACCTGACGAGATGCTGCCGTCGAGTGACATCAGGTGGGTCACATGAGATCCAGGTCCGGGAAGAGCCGTGTCACTGATCAATGAAGATGAAACTCCATTCATGCACTTCTGCTGCTCAGAAAAGCTGTTTTTCGCTCACGTCGTCCACTGCTCAGCGTGCGACCGTCCGGTTTTTCTGTGATTGGTCACTTAACAGGAAGGAGAAATTGGCGAGCGCTCGGTCGAAGTTAAAAGTTTCTGGGGTTGGGAAATTGCTCGGCGGCGCCGTCGTCCTGAGCAGGCTCCCGGCTGCTCGCCGGTGTCACACACAAAGATTGTGATCGAGCTCTCCTTCAGAGGAGACGGCTGTGAGACATCAGAGGGGACGAAGCAAAACATTGATGTGTCCTTTCATGACAGCAGAGATGAGAAAGACAAAAGTGCTCCAAACGTTCAGTCTGTAACGTCTGTCCACAGTTTCACTTAAAAACGTAGAAAAAAAAGAGAGTCACATGATTCTCTGACCTTTGACCTCTGACAAAGTCAGAGCCAATATTCAGTGGCGATGAAATCAGTTCATCCTTCAGTCAGAGTGGACATTTGATTAAAGTTTGGAGAAATCCCCTCAGAGTGTCGAGATATTCACAGGAACGGACAAGCTGACAACATGCTGCCTCCCTGAAAACGCCGACACGGCGGGAGACACGTCAGTGACATCACACCAGAAACATCTACAAACACAGCTCTGCTTTATTACTGGTTCTTATTTCCTGCAGCTTGTTTTGAGCAGATCTCAGGACAGTTTTCTGACACACTTCAGAGCAGCTTCTGCCTGCTGGCACTGAGCGTTCACACAAAAATGAACCACGTTCACAAACAAAGGGACCATTTTCAGCTCAGCAAAACGTTGCCGAGACGCTGCCGCACAACTTTCACGCCATCATTTTGCTAAAAACCATGAATTGGCACTTTTTAATGACCGGTCAGCGTGCGTGAGAGAGTTATGGCCTCTGTTGCTGGAGGTGGAGTGTCTGAACACTGAAGTCTGCTGTGCACAACACACACGCACTCACAGGTTCCTGCAGATATCCCTGTGAGGACACCGTGCCCTCCTGAGGAGCTACTCAGGTTCTGCTTGGTGCATCAGGACTGCTGGTCCTGGTCAGGGTTTCTGACGGAAGATCCCCAACAGTTCACCTAAATGTGCACACACATCCGGCTGTGACCTGAGAGCAGTGCAGAGTCAGGAGAGGCCAGGACCCCGACTGGAAGATGGTTCCACAGGGGAGGAACTCGATAGCTGAAGGCTCTGCCTCCCATTCTACCTCTGGAGGTTCTGGGGATCACCAATAACCCTGCATCCTGGGAGCGTAAGGTTCTGGATGGGCGATAGGGTACTATGAGCTGTTCAAGATAAGATGGTGACTGACCATGAATAGCTTTGTAGGTGAGGACAAGGATTTTAAATTCTATTCTGAATCTCACAGGAAGCCAGTACGGGAAGATGGTCTCTGATTCTGGTTCTTGTCAGTACATTGCTGTGTTCTGGATTTATAAACAGAATAGAATGGAGGACGGGTCTACTTCTACATGATAAAATTATAAATATGTGTATTATAAAATCGTGTTATAAATATACTGAAGTTAGAAAAGCTCTCAGTAACATGTTACTATCGTCATGCGGCGACAGTATTGATGAATTCAGAACTGAGGGTCGCTGAACACGTCTGCTCAGTATTTACATGATTTCAATTATTTTACTGAGTTTCATAAATCCTCCATAATCTGGCACCTCATCTGTTTTTATATCCTGACAACTCATCACATCCTATAAGTCAGCGAGGACAGATTCAGCCTTTACAATATCCTCAAACATGAAGTTTATTTAGAATGTGGTGATAATTAGAGGTGAAGTGCAGGCTGGCGGCGGCGAGGGAATTAGGACGTGGGAGGGGCCACAAAGCCCAGACAAATGAAGGCCATTAGTGCCGAGGAAAAGGAAATTACAGACGTGAGAGAGACTGCAGCTCGCACACGTGAGGTCCTGAAGTCCACTGAGAGCCTCTGATTCCCAGTTTGCTCCTCCCGCCCGCACACACACAGGCAGACAGGACGTGATGTCAGAGCAGTCAGGGAGGTGGGTTATTATGGGATTGTGAAGTGGATCCTATCTGGACTAATATTATAGGAGGAGTCTGGCTCTACTTTCTTGAATGAATCAAACTGAAACACCAATATTTTGCTTAAAATGATTTTCTTGCATAAACTATGGAAAACGGCTAGTTTCCTGTGTGTCCAATCACAGGCGTGAAAGGTCTGCTGGCGGCACATCGCCTCATCGAATCATCGCCTCGTCGACTCATCACGTCATCGAAACAATAATCAGAAAATCACCGATAATCAATTGTGAGTTTATCCACTGGGGTGGGAAAAAATGATTAGTGTGAGGCCTCGTGCACATGTAGGCAGGAACGTTCACCGTTAAAAATCGTCTCACTCTCAAGTGCTGTCAGATGCTGCAGTCAACAGGTGGCGCTATGACTGTAACTGTACACGTGTTGGCCGATCACAAGCACACACAGAATGTCATTACTGGTTCCAGTAGGCTAACAGTGGTGCGTTTATATGAATGACCAGGCAGGAAAATGTCCAGGAAGCAACAAGTTTGGCACAAATCACTTCCTGTGGGCAGACGTGGGCGCCGCCCCCCCAAGCCCAGAGTGATGGAACGAGCCAACACATGAACCCCGGAGGGAGATCCTCACAACGTGCGACCTAAAATACACTTTGTGTGTATGGAACGACACAGGAACGAGTAGGGACACAGAAACCCACCTTTCTGCACCGGGACCTGGACTGGATTCAGGTCTGGCCGTTTACTAACGTCCTTTTAGCTTTTAACCAAAAGACCTTACGGACCGCACCTTTAACGACGCCTGCAGTTCATGTTAGAACATCTCAATCATCTGCAGAGTGGCAGTAAATCTGAGCCATTGTAGGTTCTAACTCACCAGAATTCTCCTCTTTATCAGCCGGCCCCCCAGTTCTTAACCCCCCCCCCACTGCAAGCCTCTGATCTGACCTTCCTTTGTGCCGAGGTCCAGGCCAGCGAGGAGGGCGACCAGGCTCGTGTCAGCAGGACCCTTCAACAATCAGGTGTGAAAATACTCTTTCCTGTTTATTCAATGAACCCTGTGAGTAAAAAGTTATTTTTGCTTCCACATGAAGCGCTTCCTCTGCTCCCACAGCACACAAACCATAATAACAGCGTAGCCCCTCAGCAGAGGTAAGGTAATTGTACGTGTCCGTGGTTGTGACTGTTGGGACGCTGTGACGTTTATCTGCCGCTCAGTGAATCTCTGCTGGTCGGCTTCCGTTGGCGCTGTCTTTGAGATCCGCCGACGTCCTTCAGGAGGCACCTGAAGCTGCCCCGACCTCCGCAGCATCGGGTCGGTCGGTCCGCCGACGTTCACAAAATACTCGTTTGGGTCGATTCCTTTCGTTAATCCAACCCGATGGAGCACAAATCTACACATTTTGTTCTATTTTAATTGATTTTATTCATATTCATAATTTAAAATGTATTCATTCATTTAACATTATTCATTTTACCTTTGGACTCACATTTGATTTTGTAATAAACGTATAAGTATGTCTGATGCAATATGGATTTATTATATTACTATATTAATTATAAAAATCATATATCCATCTAAAGAATTAAGGAGCCAAACTTGAGCCACAAGTTGTATTGAAAAGATAAGATTTGAAAACGAAAACATAAAATCTGAAACTGAAAAAGTAAGACAACTAGCATAAAAATAAAATTTCAATTTACAAATATTTAAATTGAAGATACTTTATTGATTTGTTTTTATAATAAAATTCATAATAAAAAAAAAATAAAAAACATACAATTTAAACGTTTATTTTCCAAATAAATAGAAGTTTGCTCCCCCTTTGGACTCCATAAGAAATTAGACATGTTGGTATTAAAATTCTGACAAAAGTATCAATATCACGATCCACAGTTACTTGGCTTCACCCGTCACACAAAAAGGTTCTGACAACAGGAGAACCAGGATTATGGTTCTTTTGTTTTGGTGTATTTGTAAATAAAAAAAACATTTCTATCACATTGTTGTAGATGGATCTGATCCACGAGCCCGACAAGCTGCAGCTCACAGATCCAGATTTAAAATCCAGATGATCACGTTCAGCTCTAATCCTGAAGAGATTTTGTAAAAATTCGGATTTTTATTTCTTTTTCTCTTGGATGTAATTCTACACCTTCATCTCACGATGGTCGTGGGCATCTATAAATGTGCTATTTAGCTCCACCCCTCACCTGCAACCGGAGCTCTGTCATGTTCCGACTTTTAAACTAGTCTACCGTACACAGCACAGTGTTCTGACACTGGAGTGATTCAGCCGCACGTGTTGGAACCAGACACGGATTCCCAGGAAGAGGAGGAGGAGCTACTGGTACAAGGTCGAATCACACCGGTTAGTTTCCCTTCCACAATGTTCAGCTCCGCCCCCACAGGTCATCGGGATAGGTTTTATGTTTTCTACGTAGAGGTCCCGGGCTGTCAGAAATCCTCAGCTGTCTCTGCCGTTAATGTCCCGTACTGCGTGACGAGCCATTATTCTAGTCCTCATATTTTTTATTTCACGGTTGTAGAAGCTCTGGAGTCACTGAGGAGATGTTAGAAAATCACTCAGGGCTCCATCAAATGTGTGTAAATATGCACCGATTAGCTTCTAAGCGTCTGATTTGATCTTTTATCGACATTTGGCCTCAGAAACCCGATTAAGTGACTGCTGATCTTGACATCTACTCCAGCTGAAGCGGGCCGTCCTCCACAGGACGTCTCTTTCAGCCAACGGACTATTGCTTCCAGATGCTCCGACTGCTGCTCTGCAACTGCAGAAGCTGTCTTTCCGTTGACGTGTATACCTGAATCAGCACATCCCCGTCTCTGCCGTATGACGTTTGTGTAAAGATCTCGTTGATGTGTGCTGCAGCCGAACCACACAGTTTGGATGGTGTGCTGAGGCCTGTTCAAACTTTAGTCACCAGGGAAGAGAGCTGGTGGGAACCGTTGTGGTTCAGAGTAAAAAACAGAGGGAAACCACATTAGCATGTACACACAGAGGAAACACGTGAGAGTTTGGTGCAGTGGACAAATAGAAGTGAGATAAGTACAGTTTTTACACTTACTGTTGGTCCAGTCCCACTTCTTTTAGGCCAAATCTAGTCCAAAATGGATCGCTGGGGCCATCGTGGACCCACTTCTGAGCACTTCTGTTCATACTCTGAAAGTATTACAGAGCTTTTCACGGGGGCACATTGGAGACACAGTTCGTTGTTGTGACCCCTGCTGCTGCGTCGGTGTGTTCTGGTTTCTCCCGTGCTGCTCCCAGTTCAGGTCCAGGGGACAGACACCCTCTCTGTGTTTAAGAGTAGCTTAAAACCTTCCTGTTAGATAAAGCTTAGATTTAGTGCTGGGACAGGCTGCGCAGAGCTACGCTGCTAAAGGCTTAGAGTGCCGAGGGAATTCCCACAATGCACTGAGCTCCTTAATGTCTAGCGACTTATTCTCTCCTGTGCAACTGTCTGTGCGTGTGACTAAATGCAGATATTTAAATGTACTTCCTTCTACTGCCACATAGTTGTTATCACCTAGCATTAGCTAACAATGCTAACAACAACGGTAGCTGCTTTTCTGACTTGTTACCAGCTCGTAACTGAGGTCGTTCCCAGTTCTGACATCTTACTTCAGAGTTAAATAGACAGACTGACGGATCCTTTATTGTCATTCGCATATTAATACGCAAATGAAATTTTGTACGAGGCAACTTGATGAACTAAGCAGCTAAAAACTCACAAATGAATAAGAGCTAAAATGACAAAAATTGTTTCACAGGGGTGAGCGAGTTGTGCCATCGTGGTTAGTGTCGCCAAACTGAACGACCAAAAGTAATGATGGTGAAGGTCTTTAATCTGAAGAACGCGGTGCACACAAAATAAAGGTTGTTCGCAGTTTTCGGTTCCGTGTGTGCGCCGTTACACCCGCGTTTGCCACGCCTACACTTTAAATGCGAAACACATCGCTGAGTCGTCTCCCGCTGGACACCTTCCTCACCGCCTGGCGCTGTTTATTTTTAGCGTCTCTCCTCATTAGCATCTTTTGCACTCTGGGTGCCTCCCGGTCTCCGCGGCGACCGCCAGAGGTACGTTCTCCGGTTTCACCCTGGAGCAGACAGCTCCGTAATTACTTCATTAATTTTAATCTGATCCAATTAATTACATTTTCTCGAGCTCTCCCTGCTCTCAGTTCGAGTGGGCTGGAAGTTCTTTCGGACGCCACTGCGGGAGACCTTGCATGTCCTCTGGAGCGTTAAAATAAACCAAGTCTGCCGCCCCTCCCCGGCTGAATCAATTATTTTTCTCTCCTGGCAAAACAAAGATACCCCCGCACACACCTCTCGTTACCGTGTGATTACTCGGCCTCTGTTCACTTTTGAGACTACCCAGCTCATAAGTCGCTCGTGAGTTTAACCATCTCGCTGCGGCTTCGTGGCTCCGCCTCTGGTCTTTGTGAGGCTCGGGGGCTCGCTGGGCCGTCACACTGCTAAACTGCTGAGGTACTCGCTGTCATCTTCTAATCGGGCTTAAACTCTCTGCTTTCACAGGCTAATCATCAGCGTTCGACAGCTCAGCCGCTGGCCGGACACTTTGAGCATATTGATGGTGGAGCTTCGGGTTGTTAGTGTGCAACAGGGCTCAGATGGTGTGTGTGACTGCAAGTCTTTGATCTGTGCGTAGGAATCTGCTTCAAGTGGCTTCGCAGGCTGATTTCCTGACCGCGACCCTCCATTTGAACCAGAGAAGAACAACTCGTATAGAAACAAGAGCACTCAGTGAGTTCGTACCTCCACCGAGGCACAACATTCATGTCATTCAGGGGAGAAGAATAGGAAATCATTAAAAACCAAGCTAAAAAAGGCCTCAGCTGAAATCCGGTACGGTAAATATGATTCGTACAAAATCACCTATTGTGACCTTTGACCTTTTCGAGGTCAAACTTATTTTGGGATTAAATCTTGGGGCTGTTTATATGTCTGTGGTGAAAGTTAGAAGCTAATCGGCTGAGTTTTGTCTGAGAGGATTGTTTGAGTTTTGACCCGATGTTAAGATAAGATGTAACTTTATTGATCCCCCTTGGGAGAAATTCAGGAAATTTTTCCCAAAAAGTTCCAGAGAAAGAAAATAAACTAAAAGAGCAGAAGGAGTAAACAAGAGTAAAAAAGGAGCTGCTGTGTCGGGCTGCCACTCGCTGCGGCGCCCAGAGCTATTGAAACTAGAAACTAGAAGCTAGCTAAACTGCCACGATGACGCTGCAGTGAGGTTCTGGACCCACAGAGGGGACGCAGTTCTGCCCTTTGATTTGGTTGGCCGGTAGAGACCAAGACCAGGAACAGCTCAAATTGGCAAACAAAGCCACGAGATCGCAGGCAGAAGTCCAAAATAGACCACAAGCCACAAACCAAACTAACAGGAAACAGGAGGAAGAAGAAGAAGAAATGGAGCTCTGGGCACCAAGATATAACAGGGAACAAAATGAGCACATGGACTTAAATACACCAGCAGGGCGGGGCTGATGGGGCAACAGGACACAGGTGGCCCACATGAGCTAATCACGCGGGACAAACGCACAGGAGGGGAAATATAACAACAGAAGTGATCACAGGTAACAGACGGGGGTCAACGCCAGGAACCTGATACATACAAACTGAAGAATTAAACACAGGAATGAACACCAGAAACTCACATTATTAAATAACTAAAGAATGAAACAGGAATAACTGCAAACAAAATTAAAACACGGAAAATATCAACAGGAACAATAACACAACTTCATCTGAATCAACAAGAAAAACTGGAAGCTCCAACAACGTATCGGTCCCTCGACCAACAGGAAACTCAAAAGCCAAACAGAAAACCTCGACAAAAACCCAAAACTATGACACGAGTGGGAATTTATGAAAATTTTTCCTCACCTTGACCTTTGACCTTTAAAGCCCAAACTGTAATAAGTTTGTTCAGGATGATGTGCAGAAGTTTTTCCAGATTTTCCAGAACAGTATGTCCTGAAAATGATGGAACTGATCCAGCAGACCGACACCACCACAAAAATATGACTGCATGGTTATTTCAGCCACATGACTTTGTGAATTTACTGCGTTCATGTTAGTTCGTTTTGGATGAAACTAAAAGTAAATGTCTGTGTTGTCTCGGTTGTTGTAGGCAGCTAGCTTACCAAGAACTACCGATCGAAACATTCTGTACCTTAAAAACCAACAAACGATGGGGACATGTTGGTCTCTGACGGATGGAAAGTCTTTTCTAAGTTCACGTTGATGAAAACAGGTGTGACCTGTTGAATCGAGGTGCTTTTTAACGCGACCACCAAAAGCTTCACCTCACCCAGCCCGAGCCCCCGCGGGCACCGCATGAGGAGCGACACACGCTCCTGATCACTCAGGAATTGGAATCTGTTAGCAATCACTGTCTGCTTCAACAGATCCACAGACGCTCCACAACCACTTCCATCAGCAGTTCTGGGTCTGATTGTGTCCAAGTGTCGGTCACGCAGGAAGCAGCTGAGCGGTGAAATACGGCTCAGAGTGACTCACAGAAGTCCTGCAGACCCAGTTACTCGGCTCACATCCACCCGTTTACACGTTAACCCTGGATCTGGAGCAGGCTGATCCCAGGACTTCAGATACTGCGGGCTGATCACGTCCGAAAGTCCCCCACGAGAAACTGCGTGAGAGCCAATTAGCTCCAACGATTTAGCATTCGTAGCATTTTCTGATCCAGCTGAGAGGTGTAAATATAAAGCGAACCATCAGCTGCTGCAGTTGGTTTGGACTGAAACTGAAGAACTCTCACATCATCTCTGACAGCTCTTTCTTCATCAAACCAGGAAGCTCGGTGACATTAAAAAAAAGGCCTGAGAGATCGTCCTCATTTTTATCTGTCGGGTCCATGTGGAAGGAAGGAAGCAGGAAGCGAACAGAGACGCTCGGTAAAGCAGACAAAGACGAACTGCTGAGACGGTTCGTATCGTCCTCCAGCATCACAGCT
>KV751422.1:328675-363742 GCA_001698575.1 Mola mola
AAACCGGATCCGCTTCGGTAGATCAGTGCTCGCTGGATCCAAGGATTCGAGCGCGGTTTCACCGGTCCCCATCAGGAGGTCAAAAACCGAGACGTACGGCGAATGGTGTTCTGGCTCCCGGACCTCATCAGGCCGCGTCGGTTCACAGATATATGAAGAGGTGAAGCTTTCTGTCAGAAAGCAGCACCCATCAGTCGGTCAGCACATCCTCGTGGCCCAGTGGCTTCATATAAACCATCTTTGGGCATCTACAGGAGCTCTAAATAATCCCATCAGTCACTATTCTAATTACTGTTGTTGTTGTTGTTGTTGTTAAAAGATAACGGTGCGATATTGATCAATTAAGGGAATTTCAAACATTTTAAAGTTAAAACTCAGCACTCTCTAGTGGTGAGGTAGTAGAACCAATCATCAGAGGCTCCTCCCTCTCCGAGAACGTCGGACAACTACGGGGTCGTCTGAGTCAAAATATCTCCGACTGCGTCTCCTGTCCAAAACTCGTTTCTCTCCATCTTTGACGACGGCGGTTCACGCCCCCTCGCCGTTTCTTCCTCTGATGGATAAGTCTAATTCTCCTCCCACTCCTTCTTCTTCCTCGCCTTTCCATGGTGTGTCTTCTTCGTTGGTTGCGTTCAGGTGATTGCACACTGACTTTACCATCGTTATGAAGGTTCTTGCAGACTGATAATCCCAGATTCTGCACACCTTTAGGGAGGCGTCACTGAGGCCACGTGTGAAACATCTGGTACTTTTTTTAGACTTTCTGTGAGAAGCTGAGTTCGGGAAATCAAAGCGTCGGCACTTTTCTCTGTGGGGAAACACCCATCAGACGACGTTTCTGTCCCAACACAAATTTGTTCCTCCAGTGTTTTATATCTGCTGAGTAAAGCAGCCATGAGGTTCTAGTCCTGCTCCCGTCATCGCTTAATTTCAATGTTTTTAATTATGAGGGTTCTTTTTTCTCATGAAGAAAATCACTTAGTGGCCTTAAAATTTGATTTGGATCTAGTTCTCCCCTCGCTAAGCCCCACCCCCCCCGGGTTACTCTTGCTACATCTGTCAAGCTTTCTCAGCCGGCAGGTGAAACATGGAGTTTTCAGCGATATCAGTGATGGATGTTCCCGAGGAAATAACATTGAATTTGTGTGTGTAAATATGAGGAAGGTCAATAATAAACAGGCGAGACTGTATCACTCAGCGTTCGGGTTATCAGCTCTCAGACTCACAGGACCCGTTAGCTCGACAGGCCTCCTGTGCATAGCTACGATTGCTAACATCCGATCGGACAGTGGCTTTAAACTAGTCTACTACACGGCGCACAGAGTCAAGATGCATGATCAGAGTCATTCAGCCACACATGTTTGAACCAAACACAGTTTCCCAGGAAGAGGAGGAGGAGCTACTGGTACCTACAGGCTGAGGTTTCGGAATGGCGAGTAATGTTAGGCCCCGCCCCTGCGAGTTGTCAGGATTGGTTCCTCTGGGCCAGCTGGGCTGTCGGTGTTTTGGAGACCGATTGGTGGATTGAAACGGGACACTGATGTATATTTCAGCCTTGATGTGTGTCGTAGAGTGAAAAAACACCACATGGACATGTTAACGAGATCTGAAGGAGGATTTTCCTTGGAGGCGGGGCTTACAGCAAAAAAAAAACACTCACACACACACACACACACACACACACACTGAGCACTCGTTTCAACGGCGAACACAAATGCGCTTCGGTCCCTGGACGGATTCTCAGGGCCTGTTGGGGGATTTAAAATGGCAGCTGCCCGCTAACGAGACAGCTTTCCCACAATTAACCCGGGTCTCACGGTGACGCCTCCCTGATCGACCCACCTATTTCTCCTTCGCCCACTGAGCGAGCGACTAAACAAACTTCAAGCTGCCCTTGAGTTTGTGTCACGCTCCATTTCCTGTTTTATTCGATCCCGGCGGCGCGCCACCAGCTGATGAGCCAGCCAGTCAGAGCGCAGGTAGCTGAGGGAAGTACCGCCGTGGCGTTTTTACTGATCACATGATGCTCACGTGGTGAAATGATTGAATAAACGTGTGCAAGAGGGTTTCTGCATTGCACATCGGAATAAGCGTGTCCGACACCTGGAGGAGGAAGCTGGTTGCTTCTGTTCACGCGAGCGATCGTGGCTATAATGCAATCAGGAAATAATGACAGAAACAAGTCTTCTTCCACCACGTCGCCGTGATTAAGTGTGTGACGAGAAGACAGAAACACTTTATGGACCAGTCAGTGAAGATGTGTTCCACTCCTCAACCTCAAACAGCATGACTGCGACTGTCTCCAGCTCAGTGACTCAGCAGGAGCACTCAGAGAGCTCAGACCTCCACCGAGGCCCAGCGTTCACTCTCAGATCAAAAAGAATGGAAGCATGAAAAAATATACTGAATTTTCTAACATTAAACATTCTTCACATCCACTAAATTCAGCTTTCTCCAATAAAATTATTATTATCCTAAAATATACATTCTATGATTTGATAAAAATATATCCTTTTCTATATATTTAATTCAATTCTATACTTCCTAAAAACTCTTCTCAGCGACTGAGAGTTGTTAAACCGACCTTTGAAACCTTATTTTGGGATTAAATCTCGTGGAGGCTAACTGGTTGTGTTTGAACAAAAATCAGGATGCAACATCAGAAATTGTGGACCGACCAATAAAACCAAACCGAAAACAAGATGAGAAATTAATTCTGGATAATCGGCAGGACACGCCTCGCCCCCAGCAGTCACATGGATGCTGTTCTTCATGCGTTCGTCCACCCATTTTCTGCAGCTCTTCCCAGGGTGTTCCAGAAGTCCGATCAGCTAAAATCACTTCCGTGTCGTGACTGACAGTTATAATATGTTTTATTTATAGGAGCCTTTCAGAGCGCTCAAGGTCGCCTTACATCACATGGTGCAACTGCAGTCACCTGAAGCTCCATGGATGCTGCTTCAGTGAAGCTCTGAATGCTGAAACATGGATTCTTCATCTATATAACCAGATGGGCGAAAGTCTGGTAGAGTTCGGAATGTTTTTCACATTCGCCTTATTTCTGCGTTCATCCCCTCGGTTTGGTTCGTCTGGCGTGAACACGGTTGGAGACCTCGTGTGGTTCACTCTCAGTCTCAGGAACACACGGCTATAGGTTAGCAAGCACTTCAGTTTGAGCAGAATGCTGAGAAAAGGGCGATTTATTTCCGACACATCCTGAATAGCCTTGTTAAGCTAATCGGTCCTAACGTCTGAGCCACTGTCACTCACTGTTTTTGTGATTTATTGCGTCAGTCGTGGGGGGCGCGGCTCTTTCTGAAGGTTCTCTTCCTGTCATTCCTCGGTGGTCCCTGCAGTCCAACCCAGCTGGTACAGAGCAGCTGCGGCACGGCACCGATACGCCAACACAGCGTCCGGCGTGCCTGAAGATGAAGAAGTCCTGTGCAAGTGCCACACGTCATAGACACAGCCGGCAGGTAAAAACGTCCCAGCCGCACGCTAACGTCAACATCTCGGTGTGGCAGTTCTTCAACTGTGAAGACGACACAAAGTTCACAGTTTGTAAAAGTAAAAAGTAAACCACAAAAACGTTCAGAACAAACCTGATTAGACACTTAAAATGCCATCACACTGCTGGAAATGTCCAGTTTGAAGAAGATAATAGCCAGAAAGCTAAAGCTGGTGATAGCATTACCGCTAGCCGGAGCTCAGAACCTGTAAAGTGCGAAAAGTCATTTGGAAAAAAAAAGGTTTGTAAAGTTATTTCTAGTTTTATGTCTTTATTTTAAGAGTTAAGTCAATTGAATAATTTCTTTATTCAATGAAAAATCAGTAAAATTTTGTATTGAAGAAAAGCTGATTTTTATTTGTAAATGCTGTTGGTAAAAAAAATGGTATCAGCAGGTGAATCTCTAATGACTTGATACACAAGTGGCGGAACTGTCCTTTAGCCATCACACAGCACACTCTGCTTCGTTGATAGGAACAGGAAAGCCTGTAGTAGATAATACTAGCATGCTGCTAATAGCGTTAGCACGACAGAGAAAAATGCGGTATAAAAGAGGAAATCGCGACAATGAAGGCTGGACAGGCTCGTTACACCACTCGGGTTCACCAGGTGTGCTGTAAGAAATGAGTGAATAAAAACGAGACAATTGTAGTGAAAAATGAAGGTATAACAACAACAAATGGATAAGCCAAAGAAAACGAGGCAAAGGTGCATCGACCAGGAAGTCCTGATCCGTCTCTGCCGGGTCGACAAGGTGGAGTTTCTGCAAGGCTTAATTAGAGCGAGCGGCCTGGTTAATTGTTTGGCTGATCCGGCTGCAGGAGGAGGAAGGCACTTGATTCATGAGAGGGAGCGGCGAGTTTGAAGGGTGTAGACAGATAAGACTGCAAGGGTAATTAAGAGAAAGAGAGAGGGATGACAGGAAGAATAGCTGTCATCAACCTGTCCCGGGATCTTTTAATGACTTCAGAAAGAGAGAGGAGGGAGGAAAAGAGATAAAGGAGAACGTGAAGGAGCGCAGGAGAGAGAAGACGGTGATTAAGAGCATAATTCCTTTTTGATGACACAGTGGCGCTCCGGGCCGGGACGCCAGGAAGCTGCACACGACCAACTTCACGCAGACAAAAACGAAACCGGAGCTCCGATTCTTCTCAAGGTCGACAAACGTCGAGCGGAAAGTGGAAGACGGGCTAACTTGGTGTTAACGTGATGGATCACCGATTAGAAAGAAGAAAGTCCAACGGGAGCTGAAGCTGTGAGAGCTCCTCAGGTTGCGTTCAAGCTAAAACATCTGAAACAACATATACGAGCCAATGAACTAATTACACCCATTAATACCCGATGAGCTTCGTCACACGGAGTCTCAAAGCGGGACACAAACTCGACAGTACGTTCAAAAAGTTCTGAACATCGTTAAGTGTGTGTTCAGAGTGAGCGAGTGCGACATCTAGTGGTGGGTCGTGTTAAATAACGTTTCAGTTGATTTGAGATGGATTCACCCTGACATAAAGTTGGGTTTAACACACAGACAAAAGCACTAATGTTCATCAAGACATCCAGCATGAGAGCTTTCCGATAGTGAAGCTAAAACATGCGGATGCCCCCTAGTGACTCGGCTGCAGTACAGTATCCTTGTTGGCAGATGGGACATGAGCTGAAACGCTGTTGTTTCCCAAAAATTATGGTTTTGGGGGAAAAATGTGGTGCAATTTCGGCGGCCCTAGTGAGCCACGCCTGAAACAAGAGAATTTACTGCAAAGCTTTCGTGAGCTTTCGACTACTTTAGCCATTCAAATAACAAAACAAAGAAAGAATATTTCCTTGCGGTAGGAAAGGTGAAAGTACTTTGGGAGTATTTGTTTTGAACCGGGACGTCAACCCTCCTGTCAGAAAACAACCTCCACCAAGAGGGGAGGGGCAGCTTGTATGTTGCCTTGGAGGCAAAAGTCGGGGCGAAAAATGTCGCTGATGTGAGCGCCGACAGTCGGACAAGACGTATCAACGTGTGAGGACGTGAGGGGGTCGTCCCATTCTCATCAAAACCAGCCCAACACCAGGCGCCACGTTTGACGAGTCAGCACCAGCGGGCGGGTGCATGGGTGACTCTTTAGAAGACCTGTTGGATTTCACTGACCCTCAAGACAAAGGAAGGGGCGGCACCTTCCGCTGTCAAGGTCTTTTTTCTTCTATCGCTCTGTCTGCCGGCGAGACGTTGGTGTCCTCTCTCCATAAAGCTTCTGACCGAGTGACCTCTGACCTTTTATTTGAATAGCTGCCTCTCACTATACAAGCACTCACATAAGCTGGAAGCTTTCATTAGCGCCGGCTCTGCCTTTATGACTCTGACTTCTGTTTTCCCTCTGTTTGGATCCGTGGGGATGCAGAGCTTTGACCTGAAAGGCTTCATCACCAGCACAACTCTCTCCTAAACCTCCCTCCTCTCCTTTCATCATTTTCCAATGAGGCTTCTGGCTAATCCTTCTCTTTCTCCATCTCACTTTCCTCTGTGACATCTAATCAATCACCCCCCCCCACCTCGTCTTCCTCTCCAACCAATCACTCTTTGCTCTGTTCCCACCACGGATTCCTTCCCCCCTGGGAGCCAATCATCAGTTTGGGGTTCTGAGAGCGTCCAGGTTTGGGTTTCTGTGCTGCAGAAACAAAGAGCTGCTCCCATCCTGAACGCTCGTGCTTAGAGAGCAAACAAGGGCTGCGGCATGGAGGTGTCCCAGAATGCACCCTGTTTTTCTTATCCATACAGTACATATGCTCAATCAGGGCCTCCTTCAAAAAAAAAAAAAAAAAAAAAAGACAAAATTTAATGAATGTGGTGGCATTGAGTGGTCTTATTTGTTCTGTAAATTGAATAGATTTGGTTTAGGTGAAGCATCAATAGATGGATTAAGTTACCTTATAAGGACCCTCTCTGAAGTACTTAACGACGGCCTGCAATCTTCAACTTTCAGATTCAGAGAGGCACAAGGCAGGGCTGCCCCCTCTCTCTGTTGTTGTTTGCCATGGCAACAGAGCCATTAGCTGAGGCAATTAGAACTAACCCTGAAATTTATGGGCTAACCATCGCAAACAGGCAACATAAAGTTACACTGTATGCCGACGATGTCGTAATTTCCTTGACCAACCCTGAACATCAATTTCCACCCTCAAAGCTCACCTTCATTTCCATTCAAGTGGTCCCCTACGGGATTTACATACCTAAGAATATATATAACACTGACTTTTGATCAAATGTACAGAGCAAATTTCATCCCCTCAGCTGAGACTCTGAGGGGATGAGGACTCGATCTGAACTTGATCTAGAGAGCTGGAATGTTCTCCTTATCTCTTGGCTGGGACGTATCACCCTGCTAAAAATGAACATCCCTCTAAGGTTATTGTATCCTATTCAGATGATTCAAGCTACCTGCTCACACAGAACTATTTTACATTTGAATGGTTGCTTTAGTTCTTTTCTACGGGCAAAGAAGAAGCCACACTATGTTTCCCATCCTGACAGGGTGGCACTGATTTCCCCGACAGTCGAGAATATCAACTCTCTGCGCACCTGCGCATTATAGCAGATTGGGTACAAAATAAATCTGCGTCTCTCTGGCTGAATATAGAAAGGTCCATGTCTAAGTTTCCTTTAAAAAAAGCCACTATTCATCAAAAACTATCATTCACAGAAGCCTGCTTGTAATAATCCAATCACAGCTTCCACTATTTGAACTTGGAGAGTCTTCAGAACCTTGGAGGGGTTTTCTACCAGGTACATTAGACAAAGGTTTCCCGGTTCGGGCTACTAAAGGGATCTCAAATTCAGATGCGTTTTTAGATGGGTCAACTTAAATGTCTTTTAACCGACTCGTAAGTACAATTTTCCAAATCAAGACTTTTCCTTTTATCTACAGGTGAGAAACTTTATCAGGAAAAGCACTACAGTTCTCACAAATCAAAACACCTCTAATTTTGAAAGGCTACTGTTCTTGCCACAGCAGAACAATTCAATAAGCTCTTTTGATAACATGCTTGAGGAACACGGTTCCACCAGCACGCTTCATTTAAAGGGAAAATGTGGAAGAGCAAAAACTTGACGTGGGTGTAATAGTGTAAAAACAATCCAACTCAAGATTCTAGTGCTCACACATCTCCTTCGCAGTATCGTGGGTTCAACAATGACCTTTTCCTCTCCATCCTGAGTGTAAAACAGACACTGGTTGTCTCACTCGCTGCTTGTGGTTTTGCGGACAAATACAGAGATGTTGGATTATTCTTGCAAGAAGGTTCATGTAGTACAGCTGTAATACCTGATGTTAAGTCACTTGTGATATATTTATCTTTTTTTCCTTGTTTTCTAAAAGCTACAACATTCCTGAGTCACTCCCCAGTTTGAAACCATTAATATGTGAGTAGAACCCCCTCCACCCTTTTCTCTCCTCTTTGTTTTCTTTCCCTTTTGCTTCCCTTGTTGCTGTTGTTGTTCCTGCTTTCTTGATGTGTGATAACACGTCTTGAAGGAAAACGAATAAATACATCAGAGAAGCTAAAAGTCGTTGTTGCGGTCAGCACACGAGCGGCAGCGTTCTGGACCAGCTGGAGGGTCTGTAGAGAGCTGATGGTCCAGCTTGAGGGAACAAATGTGTGGACTCATTTCTCTGCATCGTTTTGAGTGAAAGACACTAAAAAGACACTAACTGACCCTAACAACGCTGCTGCAGCTGTGAAGGTCGGTTTAACTTGGCTTTTCCAGAAGGTGCCCATTTGAGGAGGTCTGTTGGTGTTTGCTAACAGTAAAACGGAAGTCACAGCTCTGGGGAACTGAAAAAATTGACAGTGACATTTGTCATTGAGAAACATCAACATTTCAGCAACTATGAAATAATGAAGCTTTAGTTTGGTTTGCTCAAAATGGCCGTCACATGGTGTTTGTGAGGCTCCGAGGGCGCGTCACATCGCTGTGAGCAGGAACCGGTGTGACCATAAATCAGCTGACCGGATGGAAACAGCGTTTCCTGCCTGGACGCTGAGAGGAAAGAGATGTGTGTCCTGGTGCACGTGGGGCTCTGAGTGATGAGAAGTGATTTGGAGGATGTTGTGGCATGTAAAGCTCTCGTCTCAGGGACTTGAATTTATTCTCCTGAGGTTCTCCCTCATTGAGCGCAGCATTTCAGCGCCCTAATCTTTCCTGCTCACTCTATCGCTGTCCTGCTTCAAAGCTCAGTCCTGTCATCTCTCCTCTCCTCCCTATTTCCTCCTGAGAACTTCCTTTTCAAGGTTCACTTCTTCTTCTTCTGTTTTACCGCTTTCATTTGACAAGACAAAAGTGACAAGAAGTAGTGGCGAAATCAAAACGTGATGTGAAAAAGAAAACTGGGTTTGATGAGATCTGTGCTAAGGACCAGATCTCACTCCGAGAGAGAGAGGAGAGAGAGGGGAGAGAGGGGAGAGAGAGAGGAGAGAGCGGGGAGAGAGAGGGGAGAGAGAAGAGAGAGAAGAGAGAGAGGCGAGAGAGGGGAGAGAGAGAGGAGAGAGCGGGGAGAGAGAGGGGAGAGAGAAGAGAGAGAAGAGAGAGAGGCGAGAGAGGGGAGAGAGAGAGGAGAGAGCGGGGAGAGAGAGGGGAGAGAGAAGAGAGAGAAGAGAGAGAGGCGAGAGAGGGGAGAGAGAGAGGAGAGAGCGGGGAGAGAGAGGGGAGAGAGAAGAGAGAGAAGAGAGAGAGGCGAGAGAGGGGAGAGAGAGAGGAGAGAGCGGGGAGAGAGAGGGGAGAGAGAAGAGAGAGAAGAGAGAGAGGCGAGAGAGGGGAGAGAGAGAGGAGAGAGCGGGGAGAGAGAGGGGAGAGAGAAGAGAGAGAAGAGAGAGAGGCGAGAGAGGGGAGAGAGAGAGGAGAGAGCGGGGAGAGAGAGGGGAGAGAGAAGAGAGAGAAGAGAGAGAGGCGAGAGAGGGGAGAGAGAGAGGAGAGAGCGGGGAGAGAGAGGGGAGAGAGAAGAGAGAGAAGAGAGAGAGGCGAGAGAGGGGAGAGAGAGAGGAGAGAGCGGGGAGAGAGAGGGGAGAGAGAAGAGAGAGAAGAGAGAGAGGCGAGAGAGGGGAGAGAGAGAGGAGAGAGCGGGGAGAGAGAGGGGAGAGAGAAGAGAGAGAAGAGAGAGAGGCGAGAGAGGGGAGAGAGAGAGGAGAGAGCGGGGAGAGAGAGGGGAGAGAGAAGAGAGAGAAGAGAGAGAGGCGAGAGAGGGGAGAGAGAGAGGAGAGAGCGGGGAGAGAGAGGGGAGAGAGAAGAGAGAGAAGAGAGAGAGGCGAGAGAGGGGAGAGAGAGAGGAGAGAGCGGGGAGAGAGAGGGGAGAGAGAAGAGAGAGAAGAGAGAGAGGCGAGAGAGGGGAGAGAGAGAGGAGAGAGCGGGGAGAGAGAGGGGAGAGAGAAGAGAGAGAAGAGAGAGAGGCGAGAGAGGGGAGAGAGAGAGGAGAGAGCGGGGAGAGAGAGGGGAGAGAGAAGAGAGAGAAGAGAGAGAGGCGAGAGAGGGGAGAGAGAGAGGAGAGAGCGGGGAGAGAGAGGGGAGAGAGAAGAGAGAGAAGAGAGAGAGGCGAGAGAGGGGAGAGAGAGAGGAGAGAGCGGGGAGAGAGAGGGGAGAGAGAAGAGAGAGAAGAGAGAGAGGCGAGAGAGGGGAGAGAGAGAGGAGAGAGCGGGGAGAGAGAGGGGAGAGAGAAGAGAGAGAAGAGAGAGAGGCGAGAGAGGGGAGAGAGAGAGGAGAGAGCGGGGAGAGAGAGGGGAGAGAGAAGAGAGAGAAGAGAGAGAGGCGAGAGAGGGGAGAGAGAGAGGAGAGAGCGGGGAGAGAGAGGGGAGAGAGAAGAGAGAGAAGAGAGAGAGGCGAGAGAGGGGAGAGAGAGAGGAGAGAGCGGGGAGAGAGAGGGGAGAGAGAAGAGAGAGAAGAGAGAGAGGCGAGAGAGGGGAGAGAGAGAGGAGAGAGCGGGGAGAGAGAGGGGAGAGAGAAGAGAGAGAAGAGAGAGAGGCGAGAGAGGGGAGAGAGAGAGGAGAGAGCGGGGAGAGAGAGGGGAGAGAGAAGAGAGAGAAGAGAGAGAGGCGAGAGAGGGGAGAGAGAGAGGAGAGAGCGGGGAGAGAGAGGGGAGAGAGAAGAGAGAGAAGAGAGAGAGGCGAGAGAGGGGAGAGAGAGAGGAGAGAGCGGGGAGAGAGAGGGGAGAGAGAAGAGAGAGAAGAGAGAGAGGCGAGAGAGGGGAGAGAGAGAGGAGAGAGCGGGGAGAGAGAGGGGAGAGAGAAGAGAGAGAAGAGAGAGAGGCGAGAGAGGGGAGAGAGAGAGGAGAGAGCGGGGAGAGAGAGGGGAGAGAGAAGAGAGAGAAGAGAGAGAGGCGAGAGAGGGGAGAGAGAGAGGAGAGAGCGGGGAGAGAGAGGGGAGAGAGAAGAGAGAGAAGAGAGAGAGGCGAGAGAGGGGAGAGAGAGAGGAGAGAGCGGGGAGAGAGAGGGGAGAGAGAAGAGAGAGAAGAGAGAGAGGCGAGAGAGGGGAGAGAGAGAGGAGAGAGCGGGGAGAGAGAGGGGAGAGAGAAGAGAGAGAAGAGAGAGAGGCGAGAGAGGGGAGAGAGAGAGGAGAGAGCGGGGAGAGAGAGGGGAGAGAGAAGAGAGAGAAGAGAGAGAGGCGAGAGAGGGGAGAGAGAGAGGAGAGAGCGGGGAGAGAGAGGGGAGAGAGAAGAGAGAGAAGAGAGAGAGGCGAGAGAGGGGAGAGAGAGAGGAGAGAGCGGGGAGAGAGAGGGGAGAGAGAAGAGAGAGAAGAGAGAGAGGCGAGAGAGGGGAGAGAGAGAGGAGAGAGCGGGGAGAGAGAGGGGAGAGAGAAGAGAGAGAAGAGAGAGAGGCGAGAGAGGGGAGAGAGAGAGGAGAGAGCGGGGAGAGAGAGGGGAGAGAGAAGAGAGAGAAGAGAGAGAGGCGAGAGAGGGGAGAGAGAGAGGAGAGAGCGGGGAGAGAGAGGGGAGAGAGAAGAGAGAGAAGAGAGAGAGGAGAGAGAGGAGAGAGGGGAGAGAGAGAGAGAGAGGAGAGAGAGGGGAGAGAGGAGAGAGAGAGAGAGAGGGGAGAGAGAGAGAGAGAGAGAGAGAAGCTGCCTCCAGCTCGGGAGAGCGTCCACAGATCAGCGCGTCAAACTTGCGCTGGATCGCAATGATGACATAAAAAAAACTGCCCCGAGTTAAAACGCGCTCACTCTCTGCTATTGGGCAGGTAGAGGAGCAAATGGGACGTGAGATGAAACCACGATTGGCTTTGACGGGAACAGACTCCAGAGGGAAGAGAAGGCTGCGCAGGCGTTTTGCCACCGGGCTCCGCAGTGCGCATCCACTTATCATCTAATTAGATTAAAGAGGAAAATGTCCCCTTTTTTCAGGGTGGGGGGTGGGGGGCGGCAATCATCGGTCAGTTAATTGAATAAATGGTCCATGAATTATCACGCCTCAACAATAAAGCTCTTTTGGCACAAATAAGACGCAAATTTACGCACAGTTTACGCACGGATGTCATGCACAGAAATATATGAAACAGTCATAAAAATTAGGAAAATCTAACACTAAATATAACCCCAAAAAATCCCAGCTTATTATGGAAGATGTTTGCTTAACACTCTGACCCGCTTTACGGCCTGTTCAAACGTCATTTGTTCCACCTGTGTGCGACAAGAAAACAATATGCGGCGCGCGTATCTCCTGTACCGGAGCTCGTTGACTTCTGCGTAATTGTATTAGTCAGGAAATGCTACAGGCAGACATCAAATTGAATGCTTGCCATTGCGATAAAGGCTTAGAGAGGGGAGAGAGAGAGAGAGAGAGAGAGAGAGAGAGGAGAGAGAGAGAGAGAGAGAGAGAGAGAGGAGAGACTTTAACAAAGTAACACCATCCTCTCTCCCGTCTCTCTTATTTTATGTGGCGCTTCAGGATTGGACGAGCTTCATTACCCCCAGTTTGATGTATTTTCCGTGGCGAGCTCACGCAGCTCTACCTCCTGTGAGGGCTCCCTTCTTCTTCATGTTTTCACCTCCTTTGTCGTTGCAGGACTTCCTGTCTCGTGCAGTCGCTCACTGGTGCAGGATTTCTGATTCATGGGTCATCACACTTTATTTGGTCTTACTTGGCCTCAGTCATGCAGGTCGTGGCGAACAGGTGGCTGACGGACGTCTGTCTCTTCGACTGGTCGCTCAGACGCCGGTTTGTTTTTACCCGAAGAAGAAAACATCGGAGGCGAATCCGTCTTGTCTGCAGTTTGTTTGCATTATGACAAAAAGAAGGTTTCACGCTCCGTTAAAGACGAACTGACATTTTTACTGACGTTAACAGCTAAGGGTTACCGTCACAGCTCTCTTAGCATTTTGTCCAATAAGTCAACAAAACATGGAGACAAAATGTCAGAAAGGAAACAGTCTAACAGCTGTTTTCATCACTGAACAGAAAAATACAACCAAACAGCTCCTGAACTCGGGTTTCTCTCTTTGACCAGCTGAGATGAGCTTCATCGCCTCGTTAAGTCGTCGACTGATAAAGCTCAGCTAATCTGTCCTGGTTTCTCACCTCCTATTTGGTGGAAGGAAATCTTCATTTCACACACTGAGACGTGAAAACACTGAGAGGAAATGGAGACGCGGTGGCCATCTTTATTGAGGTCAATGAAGGAAACATCAGAGATGCTTCAAAAACAAGAGTTTATGTTGTTTTTATGCTCGTCGTCAAATTTAGATTAGAAAACTTTATTAATCCCCTTCAGAGAAGCTGCCAACCTGTCAGTTCATACATACAACAAACAAAATAATCCACACACGACTAAAAACCGAGTGCTGCTGGAACAGAGGAGCTTCTGAGAGTGTTTGTGGGTGAGGTTGTTGCCTTGAGTAAGTTGGCAGCATAAAGTGTGAATAAAAATCCTGATAAAACTGTTTAAATATGAAAAAGTAACTTCTGTGTTATTTTTATGATGTCAATTCTTACAATGAAAGTTTGGCTTTAATTATTGTGACCGATCAGGTAATAAAGAAACAAGCAAGCAAATTTTCAGGAGGCAGGAACCTCGGAGCAGGCCCCGCCTCCAAGTGGGCGGGCCATCTGCCTTGACTCGCTTACGGACGGTTTTAGGTTTCAGACTTTCTTCTTACTCGTATCATCGGCTCATTGGAAATAAAAACAGATTTTTTGGTGGATGAATTACAGCAGGTTCATAAATAGCCTCTGATTGGACCTTCAGGGGCCCGAATGAGCGTTTCAGACGGGAGGCGTGGCTGATTGGACACAGTGAAACGACTGCAGCTCGCCGCTCGTGCACGTTTCCTTGTGCACGCGGAGGAAGAATGGCTGAGCTCGAGGATTTGGGGCTTTTGGACAAGCTAATACAAAGAAAAGCCACTTTGTCTTTTGTTTGCCTTGCATGACAGGGGACAAAGCTGGCCACAAGTGGGGCTTAACATTCCATTTGGCAGCGGAGAGGAAGGCAGCTGGCACCGCAGAAAGGCCACGCTGCCCGACGGGGAGATGGGGTTTCCGAGGCCACGGCGAAGGCTTGGGAACCGGGCTGGGGAGGCCGGCGGGGGGGCCAGGCGGCTGACGTGTTTTCTTTAACTTAACTCCATCAGCGCCAACGCCAGATTAAACAACCTCTGTGTCACAAACGCAGCCGCGAGACAAAAACCTAATAAGCTCACGTCAACATCTGACCCTTGGCTAAGCCCCTCCCACAAACGGCCACCGTCCAATCCTACGGTAGCGACCGTAGCTATGCACAGAGGCCCGGTGAGCAAACGGGACCTGCGAGTCTGACGGCCGAAGTTTAGAGATTTTCACCTTCTCAAAGATGAAAACCTGAGAGGAGAGATGTTAGATGTGGACAAAAGAGTGTGGACACCCACATGAATCCAAGATAAATAGAAACACCTTTGTTTGTTCAAAGGTAAAATGCTAACTAACATTAGTTTGTGTCCTAGGTTAGGTAACGCTAGCGTTAGCAAAATAAAACGATATACTGACTCTCCTGCTGTACGAGAACATTGCTGTTCCTGTATATGTGGATTATCAGGACGCTGAGCTTTTCCCTCCATTTTAATGTTCTCTTTATTCACAGACTCCGCCCACAAACGACACGGTGAGCGTAGCTCCCAACATGCATGTTGTCGACCTTTCTGGCTTATTTTCTCTCATACGTACCAACTATGTTTACACATCTCTCACTGACATAGTTCAAAACGTGTATTTGACCTGCGGAAGCTTGGGAGACATAGCAACAGTAACCGAGGGGGTGGGGCTTACCGAAGGGTCCATTACGTCATGTAAATAATTCTTGAAATTACATCGTAATTTAGGATGAAGGCGAATTCCTCCATTTCTTTAGTTTATGTTTGAGTTCAGAAGCTCAAGGCTCTAAATTATATTCCGGTAAATATTGTACTTTCATGCACGAGAGAACATCACTGGAGCCAGCAGACGAGCTGTAAACTATAATCTAAACCGCTATCTTGCCGGTCAAGTCAAGTCAGTTTTATTTCAACAGCAACGAGGCAGAACCAAGTGGGCGGAGTCTGCCTCGACCACGAGTTCAATACATTTTAATGTCTTATTTTCAGAGCATCAACATTAAGTTGTTTTTATGGATGAATGCTAACATTAGCTCATGGATAATGTTAGACTAATGTTAGACTAATGCTGGCCAGCTAAAGCTTCATGTCAGGTCCTTATATTTCCTGAGCTTTGGTTCTGATGAGGTCACAGTGATGCTGCAGTTCTGGAAACAACCAGCTGATCTCTTCCTTCCGAAACAGGCTCTTGTCTTGTCAATTCAGTCACTGATAGAACTCAGAGCTCTTCACTTCCTCTCCCAAAACACCAACAAACAAGAGCTGCTGTTCCTATAAAGATCCACCTCAACCTCATTGGTTCTGCTAATGTTCATGTTCATGTTTGTCCAGTTATCAGGAATCATGTGACTCTCTTCACTGTGACAGTTTGACCCCCAAACACTGAACCAGCTTTGTGATCCACTTTATTACCCAACATGCAGATTTCTACCAATCACAGCCCTTCATGTGGACCCACACTGAACCGTCACTGAACCGTGGGAACAGAACTGCATCACATGATAGTTTTCGCTGATGGAGGGTTGGTGGGCGTGGTTTCATGAGGAGTCAAAGTCACGCCCCCTTCCCGTGTGTGTGTGTGTTTATCAGTGTGTTCCCAGTCTCTCTCTCTCTCTCTCTCTGTCTTCCACACTCATCTTTGTCATCAAGCTCCTCCCACACTGGCAGCTAATCTAATTGGTCGATCTCGGCTGCCTTTTACACACACGCACGGAGTGAAAGATCTCAGGTGAGAGCTGCGAGAGAGAGGAGGGGGCGGAGCATGAGAGGGACTCGCAGCAGCATGAAATCCGACGAATGAAACGTGGATCAGTGACAGGAAGTTGTCAGTTTCACTCCACTATCTCTGCGTCTACGCCTGATGACATCATCGCACGGAGCTCATTCCCGTTTCCGAGCTTGGAAGCGGTTCCTCCGACCTGAACGTCACAGACGCCTCAGAGAAGATGGTTTATTTTAATGCCGAGAGCGTTTCGACAAGCTGTTTCCATGACAACACAGAGCAACAGAAAAACCTTACCAAACTTGATTTTTCCTGTCATATTTTTGTGTTTACGTCGAGGGAGCCACTCGTGTTATAAAACTATGTCCTGAGTTGTTTTTCCAACATGTGAATTTTCCCAGTGGTAAATTCGTTATTCTGATTATTACGACGTCACGTGAATGTTCTCAAAGCTCCTCCCCCTGGTCCTTATTTCAGAAAAAAAGGTAGTTCATGACGAGAGACATTTTTATTCAGTTTATCGCTCCTGTTTGTCAGTTTAACTCAAAGTTGCTTTGGTGGCGTCTTGTTTAATGCTGAAACTTTGCGAGCTAGCTAACTAACAGAACGGACTAACTCTGCTTTAGCTGCAGCTGTCCCCACAGCAGATTTTCACCCCTTTCTGAACGTACTGACGGCCGTGTTGGTGTTGGATTATGTGAAAAATGAGACAGAATTTTATGCAGATTGTAGAATCCTGGCACAATGAAAACCCTCCTCTTGTTTGTTGACCACGCCCACCAGGGAGGTGATCACAACAGTTTGTTTATAGATGGATTTGGATGAAACTTTCACAAGAGACAACTTTTTTGCTCGTAATTATGATAATGACAAAAATAATGACAATCCAGGACAGCACAGTCACTTTATTGTTTTGCAGAGGTATTGACATGTGGAGGTTTGAGCTTTCTGAGGGCTTTCCTCTAAACAAGGAGTGGCGTCATTACGCCACCTCAGCACTGCATATCTGCATGATTTTTGATGAAAATAACAACCTTAAGAGCTACAACATTCATTATTTATGCGCCAGAGAAAGTGTTTTCTCACCCGTACTGTTTTCTGCACTCAGTGACGTCACTATGTTCTGTGCAGTGAAATGCGCGGTTGCAGCGGTGGTGTAGGCAGCCATTGATTAACCCTAACCCTAAAACCAAAACTAAAAATAAAATCTAAGGTGATACTGTGATGTTTTAAATAAAGAAAGAAATAAAGAATTCCTCTGGCTAAAACATGACATTTGTTGTAGTACATAGACACAGCACATAAAGTATTTTTATTGTTGTTTGAACGTCATTCATTTATTTCAGATCAGTGTTTGTTTCTTAGTTTGTATCTTTATTTGGATTTGGATTCACAGATTTTAGGGACATTAAACATGTAATTAACCACCATTCAAACTGTCTTAAAGCTGCAACCATTTTAATGGCCAGCAGGGGGCAACTCCACCGCTAACTGAAGCTCTTGGGAGCTGACTTAAGCAAATACGAGCTAAACGAAGCTAATACCAGCTGACGTTAGCTATGTGACCCTAAAGATAGCTAACTGAAGCGAATGGCAGCTAACTAAAGCTAACAGAGGCTACCTGAAGATCATGGGGGCTAAATGAAGAAAATACAAGCCAATTAAAGCTGGCAGCAGCTATCTTAACCCAACGGACGCTAATCACAGGTGAGGGATGGTGTTGTGAGGATTTTCTGGTCGTGAGGCCATGAGGCTGCGCCTCCTCCCGGCCACCATGTGATGCTCTGACCGTCGGGGTGACAGGAAACGAGCCTTTCATATCTGCTAAACACTCGGCGTTTGGAATAATTAGTCAGAAGTCAGAAACGCTGTGACTGGAGCAGACGTGACCCTCGGCCCACCTGTGCAGGGTCTTCACTGAACCAACATGGTTCAGAAACGACACCCCAACGAGAGTTCCTCCCTCAGTCGACTGCTGCCGGTGTTTCTTCTTCTGCTGTTTCTTCTGTCTGCTGGCTGGTTTGTGTTGACTTAAAGGAGCCCAAAAAATGAAGAAGCAGCCATGTTTCTATGCTAAGCTATTTCTTTCAGTAAACCGTGCGTGTCCGGAGAGAAATATCAGGCTGATCATTCCTCAAAGGCCTCAGACATACAGTTTCAATCTGGCCCTTAAGTATTTGGACAGTGACACAGTTTCTGTTTTCTGTGCCTCAAAATTGGATTTGAAAAGAATCGATGAAGATGTGACTGAACTGTTGATTATCAGCGTTAATTCTGGGTCGTTCACAGGAGGGTTGCAGGAATTACAGCCATTTTTACTCAAAGTCCCCCTTTTTCAGAGTCTCCTAACCGGAGAGGAAATTGTAGTATTTAGAATATATTCGCAAAAGTGACAATTTAACCTTTGCCAACTTGGTCGGAGTAATCCTGTCCAAGTCATCTTGGGTTTGGAGAATCCACCATCAGAAGGGGGCCCGGTCTTCAGGGACCGCCCCACTGGCGCCCTGCAGCTGCAGCCTGGTCCCGGCGCGACGTTCACGGTCGCCACCGTCAGATAAAGCCCACCGACGCCACAACATATCAGCTGGAGGTGCTTCTCTGATGTAAGAGAGGCTCAGAAACGGCTTCAGGTGAAAGGCAGGAGGGATGAGAACGAGCCAGAGAAGAGAGAAGGAAATGAGACGGGAGAGCGGAGGGGAGTGGATCTATTGGCCCTGATCCCCGACATGGAACCCGCCGTGATCCACAATTCAAGATCAGATATCTTTTCTTACACCTTCATAATGTGTCGCCGTGTTCGGATCGGCCACGGCGAGAAGTGAGGCGGGAGAGGAAATGAAAAGAGGGAGAGAAAGACAAGAGAGGAGAGGAGAATGGGAGCGTCCGCCTCAGACGTGCCGACCCCTTAAAGTCGTCACCCAGAAAGGCCAGAAGAAGAAATGTGAAGTCAAAATGAAACCCACCGAGGCTGCCGAGGACAGAAGTGCAGGAATGTGTTTTCAAAATAAAATTCCTCTCTTCCAAGGAATCTGCCAAGGTGGCGGAGCGAGGCCGAGGCAGGCGTGGGGGGCGAGCACACGACGTTGTGAGCTGTGGAGGTCACAGAGGGAGGACTCAGGTTGGGACGTCCCGACGGAGACGTTCACTAACACAAACGTGTGCAAACAGGTCGTACACTGTAAAAATGTTTCAATTCAAACTACTGCAATGGTGCAACAGTTGTGATCCTGACAAAAGATCTAAAGCTTTGACAAAGTTCCAAAGACCAGGATGACGACAGACTGTAATTTCCATTTTTAGACAAACTTAAAAGTTAGAGTTAGTTGTATTTTGTTTTGTTGTTTATTGTTTTCTTTTTAACAAGCTCGTATTTTAGGGCCGATGTTGACCGCGACACTAATATATAACTAACAATAATTAACAGGTGATTTAGACTACATGTGTAACCGGTTGTGTCTGTGGATGTAGGATGGATGTGTGTGTGTATGGTGCACGAAGAACGGCCCGGCCACACAGGACCTGCTCTCACTGCTCACACTGGCTTCTCCCTTCTTTCTTTATGTGTCATCTAATGTGTTATGCAACTGCACGCATACAGGTCTGTATGACACAGAATAGAGAAGTTAGTATCTCAAATAATTACTGGACGTCATCGCGATAGGGGCGAGCCAGCACAGGCATGGCTAACTAGTTAGCTTGCATTAGCTCGACATGCCGCCAGAAGCGCTCGCTCGTAAAGTGACTATTTCTGCACAAAAACGTCTGCAATTTTCCGCATACATGCTAGAAGTGCTTACAGTCATTATACATGTCACTAATAGCTACAAAAACAACCACAAGTCATTAAACATAAAAATACCGTTTACAGCGCGGCTCCCGTGTACTCACCTCCAGCTCAGAAGCTCATTCTTTGGGGAGGGACGTACAGTGCGCCAGAAGGGACACTAAGCATGCAGTGGCACTATAAACCCATCAGAGGCTCCAAAACTATACACATACAGACCAGCACATCAATTTTGCAGAAATTCATAATATGTATTATTTCTAACCCTGTTACACCTGCGCTACTGATGATTTCAGAAAGCGGCGTGTGGTTTCATGTTGTAGTACAACGACAGGTGCACTATCTCTCGCGGAGGACGGGAGACATTAAAAATTAACAGTCTCACAACTGGACAATGACCAATATTTTGTTGTGGCAGCTGGTCTGATGAGCGACAGTCTGACATCGTGACATGAACCAGATTAAGTAAAAATTATGAGTGTGTATGAAAAGATCCTCTCAGCAGGCTGGAGGACGCCTGGACCTGAAAAACACGCACACACGCTCATCGTGTAGCATCGGCAGCTGGGAGGCGGAGCTCAGGGCGGATCTATATTAGACTGGGTCGGACTGAGGCGGCCCAGGGAGCGCCGCGTGCTCATCATTCCCTGGCGGCGTCTCCCCTGACCTCAGGTTCAGTCGGGCAGACGAGCAACAGAAGAGTGTGCGAGAGACGTTATCACTAAAGTTCAGCCCGCCTGGCGTAGGTGTGGCTACACGGCATCTTAATGAATGTCCAGAACCGCGAATCCTCCAGAGACGAAGGTGACAGAGACACTTTAACACCAGCCAGTCAAAGTACGACGTTAGCCAGAGAAGAAAGTGATGCTAACGCAACAACGCTTCCTCCACAAACACTCTTTTAGCTACATTTTAAAGTAGCTAAAAGCGTTAGCACTGAATGTGTGTCCAGCTAGCTGACTCCGCCCAGCTTGGACCTCACAGGGAACGCGTCCAATTAAATGTCACCATTTAAACATGACCTGAGTGGGACCAAACCCAACCTTCAGTGACAGAGTGATGTCTGACAGAGGCCAGTTTGAGCACAGAAAATACAGTACCAAGGTTTTTTCTCAGGTTAGCTTTATGGTTAACCAAGCTAGCAGTAACTGTCTAACAGCGACAACAAGTCCTGCTATCTTTGCATCACGAAACTCTGTAAACCACCTCTGTGGTGGATTTGCTGTCGTCAAACTGGTCTCAGTTCATCTCAGAGGCCGTGTTTACAGCCCGCTACAGTTAGCATTAGCTAACGGTTACTGTTCATCAGGAAATTGAAGCAGAGCAGCTGAAGGACATCAGAAGCAAAACCAGGAAGTGTTTTCTCCTAAACAATATGATCCAGTTTCACCCAAATCAGAGAATAAGGGTTTTTTTTTACACAGTCACCGGTGAGGCCCCGCCCACAGAAACACTGACAGCAAATATGAAGCTAGCTCTTAATTCTTCTTGAACTGATTGATGGGAAGCTGCATGATATGGATTGACAATGTACAAAATGATGCACTAAACTTATTTTATTTTATTTTCATGTATATTGCTAAATAAGAAAACGATCCACCAGTTGTTGTTCCATATTTCCTACTGTGATATTGGAGTGAGATTCAAACTTCATTAAACGCGTTAGCAAAACTTTTCTAGTTTGTTGCTACGAATACTTGTCCAAAAATATTGGGATACTGTTTAATGTCAAAATGAGACTTTTTGCAGTTTGCAATTGTTAAGTAGACAAAGTCATGTGACACAATTAAAACAAGATCCTAAAATTCTTTGTTAGGCCTCATTAATAAGCGTTCAAGTTTTTACAGTGTCTCACCAGAAGAGGGTGGAGGTGAGTAAATTTCAGGCTCTACATTTGGCATACTGGGACAATTCTTTAAACAATGAAAGACTCAATGGGATGTAACACTCCCAGCCTCCATTTGGTAAATGATTTTCAATACCGACTCATTACATAGTCATTAAATAGTAATTACATAAGTCGTGCGCTGCTGTCAGACGTGGGCCACATGCAGCCTGCAGATTGGGATGAATTCAGAGTTTCCCTCTGTGCGGCGGGTGCATGAGCTGGTATTTGGATTCATTGGCGGTTCAACTTTAACAAGGTTTTTCCTCCCTCAGTGGACGTGAGTCTCTATTAATGAAGGATTCTGCCTGTTCCCGCCTCCCTCTTCCACCACAGGACACTAAGAATAACATTAATCTGTGTAAACGACAGACGGTGGGTTCGACGGTGAGTCCCGGTGTTTTCCTCTCCCTGGTGTGAACTCAGCTCAGAAGTGTCCAGAAGGTGGACACGCAGTGTCGTCCTGCAGTAGAACAGGCAGCGTGTGTGTGAGAGTCTCGGCGCTGATGTTCAGCCGGTAAATATCAGCCGGTGGACACCCACCACGGTCCGAACCTCTGATACATTATCCCCAGTGATGTTTTTCTGCGTTCCCCGTTGTTGTTGTTGTTGTAATTATTGACTTCCTGTCTTTAGATGGTCTCTTCCTGCTGTGGACGTGTCTGCCCCTCCCTCACCAACTGTTCCCTCTGGACCTGGACCCCCAGCGTCAGCTGCCCGGACCTCACCCTGCCCCACCCTCTTCTTGTTTCTACCAGAACATGACACAGTCAAATATTAACAAACCTGATGAACAAATGTTCATTTTGAGAGCCAAGATGTCCGACAGGTGCACATACTGAAAATATATCCAGTTATTTATCCAGATATTTCAGAATCTCACGTCCTCCCTACAAAAATATTCTACTCATCTGCACCAAGGCCCCATAAACAAGTTCAAGCGATGAACGGCCAAGGATGCAACATCACAGCTGGCAGTCGGACAGCGAGCGAGTGAAACAGCTGTGTGGGGGTTCTATGAGGAAACGTTCTGAGCTCCTCCTCTCATTGTTTTAGATTTGTGTCTCAGCGTCACGTTAGCACCAAGAAAACGTGTCCCCAGGATAAAACAGCGTGTTTGTAAAAACTGAAAAGGGGGCGAAAGTCTCGCTGGTGAGCACAAAACATTATGGATCCTTAGTCCAAAACGCCAAAAACAATCAGGTCGAAGATTTCCTCAGATCTTCCAATATAAGAGCCGTAGAGCAGCCCCATTTCTGCTAACGGCTAACTCGCTCGCTAACCTGAATGGGAGTGAAAGCTTTAGTGTTTCAAATTTAGGATTATCCATTAATGTTATCTTCATAATTATGTTAAAGTTAGTGTTTAATCGCCTTTGATATGTAACCCCAGAATAATCAATATGTAATCACGTGGGGGCGGGCCTCCCTCCCACGCCCTCCTCGAGTTGCCATGTTAATATGGTGGCCAAGAATCGACAAAAAAGTTTGAAAACGCGTCCATATACCCTAGTGGCCGCTGGAATACAACCTGTGAAGAAGAACCGCCCCTTTAAAAGGTGACAAAGAAGAAGGAGTAGGAGGAGTTTGTGGTTAGTTTGTTAACTTTATTAGCTAAATAAATTAGCTAAACAGAGGATCAGATTTAGCCATCAGCTACAGAAACAACAAGGGGGCGCTAACCGCCGTCGTCCAAGGGGAGAATCGAGATCGGGACAGGCGATGCGGTCGCAGACATTATGACACAGACTTCCGCCGTGTTTGTGATTCGTGCTTTGAGAGGGAGGGGCCAGTGAGGCAGCAATCTGTTGATTGCATTCTACCACCTCACCACTAGAGGCCACTGATTTTCAAACACTCTTCTAAATTTTGCAAACAAAAAGACCCAGTTGATCGAAGGTGATAATGTCTTTAATGTCAAACCGGCTTTCCAGGCTGAAGCTCTCGCCGCTGCCTGTTTGCATCACTTCCTGTCAGAAAGTGTCGGCTAAACATTGGTTTATTTTGTTCAGTTGAGTGGAGACTAAGAGGTGAACTCAAAGGTCAGTTAAACTGAACTGTGCAGGTCCGTAATGAGGACGGACACATTTTTCGGGGTTTTTCTTAATATCAACGGGCAATTAAATACAGTGGCCATTAGTCAAGTCAACCTTTCCTCAGTCATTAACACCTACTGGACCCCACGTTTACGCACAGTAGCTATGGTAACGTCCAATTAAACTAATCTCAGCTAAGTATGCAGAGGAAGATTTCATCCATTTGGTATCTGGAACAGATGTGAAGGATGAAGGTCGAGGACCACCCTTCGAGGAACCTCCTGGTCCAAGTGTTTTTACGAAGGCGAACATTTTAGCTAAAACATGATGATTTAAACAAAATAACTCTCATATAAAGTTTCCGCTGTCTCCATCTCCCTGCAGGGGCAAACAGAGACTGTAGCGTCTGGTGTCACCTCAGGGCAGGAAATCAGGGGGACATTTAGTGCATAAAAACTCTGATTTCTGACCCAATCAGTTCAATCCCCGCTCAGAAATAAAGTCTCTGGATTTTATTCCTTTTGAAAGGAAGATCCTGCGGTTTCCCCCAAATGGCACTTTGAAGTTCTCTGCGATCACGATCGAGCTCGGAAGTCTTTAATGAGATTTCAGAGAAACGGCTGAATGTGAGGACCTGAAGGTTCCAGCTGCTCGGCCACAGACAGAAAGGTTGTTCACGGTTGATATTAGTGTTTATTTCCCGAGGCGGCTGCGTGGTTTTCACCGGGACCGTCACAGTTAGTGAAGGTCCCACAAGTTCTTTCTCCGTCAACCCAACGGGTCAGTCCGGCCACCCAGAACTGGGGCCTGCCCCCTGAGCTCGTGTTCACACCTGGTAGTTCATCTCCTGGGAGCTGATTTCAGCTGGTTCGGTTCACAAACAAAAATCTCAAACAGACCATAAAACTGTAAACCAAAGTTGTGTGCAACACTTTGGTTAAATCCAGCCTGCTACGTTCTGTGGCTGAAGATTTGGACACGTAGATGATCCTTCTGCACTGATTGGTGCTGATGGGGTTCACACCAGTGGAGATCCACTCCCAGCAGTCTGAGACCACCTCCTTAACGAGGACCAGAGTCCGGTTGTTTGGTTACACCGGAGGTCTCGGACTGCGTTCAGACCAGCCCAAACGAAGCGTGGCGGGGGGGTAAACGCTCCGGGATTCGGTTTGGCCGGACTGAACCAGGCTGGTGTGAAGTTGACCTTAAAGGAAGGTTTTTTTCTCCTGACTGTCGCCATGTTGTTGCTTGTGAGAAAATGTTGCGTCTGTGTTCACTTTGACACAAATGAACGGATAATAAAAGAGGTTGGTCTAAACTTGCTCCGGTGTGTTGTTCTTTTTAACATGGCTGGTTGACTGCAGGGATCTGCTCCACGTTCGCAGACCGTTCAGGAACATTCTGAGTGAGTCTGCTGACAGAAAAGTGACCTATTTTTGGCCCTGCTGTTGCGTCACATAGCCGAGCTAATGAGTTCTGCGCTGAACTCAGATGTTAAAGTGTTTTATGTCGGCCGGTGTCAGCAGTTCACCTGTTTGTTCGTTGTCTGTGAATCTTCATGTGTGGGAGGGGACCGTTTGTGCGCTCCAGGAAATTAACGTGCTCGTGTTTGTGTTTCTACACGTCCTCTCGCCCTCCTGATCCTGGATCAGTCATCTGGGAGGCGACCAGTTTCTGCAGGCCTCGATCTGAAGGAACGTCTAAAGGGGCGAGCTGGCAGGACTCGAATCCTCGCCGTGAATAAATCCTCAGTTCTCCGAGCAGCTTTGATTCATAGATGCACGGCTTCGATCTTTAGCTTCCAGCAGAAAACGACTAAAAAGTGGAGTAAACACGCTGATTGACTCCTGACTCTGGGCTCCGGCGCTTCCTGGCACATTTGAGATGAGCTTCGAGTGTTTGAGGAGAGGAGTTTCACAGCTTTTCCTTCCTCAGATGAACAGTGATTAAACACATTTGTCTGTCTTTCATCTTTAAGAAATTCCTCACTTCACACCCTGACCCACGTTCACCGTTCACCTTTCCTGCTGTTAATACACAACGATGATGTTCAAACTAGACTGAAATACAGTAATACTCCAGCTGCGCCCTCAAATCATTTTAATGACCGTTAATGTTTGTTTCTCATCTCCAGTAGTTCAGTCACAACTGGCTCCAACACAACCCCGTAACCATGGCGCCTACACCCACGCTCAGTGTTTAAGTCTTTCTCAGAGACCCGTCTCTTCTCCTATCAAGTGTTCAGATTCCAGAAAGATGACCTGATACTGAGTGGTTTCATCTGCGCTGTTGTGGGTTTAATTCCGAGAACTTGTTGCACTTTGTTTCAGTTCAGTGCTTCTGCCTAATTTCATCTTTAATCCATCCTTTCACCCCCGTCTGGGTCAAACATGGCAGCAGCGACACGTTTCTGACTACAGCCGGGTGAGTTTGCAGGGAGAACCAGCAGAAAGCTGCTTTGTGGCCGTGAATTGTTCTGTGACCAGAGCGATTACATGAAAAATGATTTACCTTCATATCAATCAGAATCGCTCTGATGACTGTCGAGTTGTGATGAGGTAGTTTTGCAGGTAAGCCTGTAGAAACATGAAGCACTGCAGGCTGTATGAGCTTCACACAGACTGATGTTGTTGGTCAGAGCCTCACAAACCACATGTGGAGACAGTTTTTCACCAACAACTCTGACTTACACACATTTCTTTCATAAAAACATCAAGTTGGTGACTGTTGGAGAAGTGAAAACAGCAAAACCTCCAGGAACTTTTTTGGTTCTGTCTTTGTTACTGGATGGGTTTCATCCAAACTTGGTGCGAGGAGGAGAATGAGCCAGATTCCAATAAAGGGCCATTCCACGATTTTTTAAATTAACTTGTTTTATCTTTATTGCACCAATTTAAGAAGCTCCTGACACAGAACTGTCGTATTTTTCTACCTGAGTCTTTAAGGATCCGAACTTTAACAAAATGCATCTATTTTCAATGCCAGGACTGATTAGTTCAACAAGGCTGTACGATGCAACAGCACGGGGGGTCACGCCACATCTGGAAAGAGCGTGTTCAACATTGAAACATCTCCTCTAACCAACCCAGAATGTTGCTGAAGTGTCTGCTAACGTGGAGCAGATACCTGCAGCCGAACTGCTGTGTTTTTGTGATTATGTGTTTTTATTATAACGTGATAAAAAGATAATGTATAAAACACGTCACCGATGGAGACGCCGTCGGTCGGTTGCCAAAGGGCTCCTGTTCTCCAACAATTTATTCCACACTGTGTCAATCTGCTAAATAATCAGACGGTACTCTGGAACATATTTGTGTGTCTTTCGTAAACATCGGAAGACATCAGTAAATGGTGAAACTTTACTGGTCTAATGCTAAGAGACACAAACTTGGACTTAGGTTAAAAAATACCAGAGTTCTTGTCGGGGTCCCGTAGTGTTACGTGTCTGTCTGTCTGTCTGTTTGGGTCATTCTGTGTTTCCTGTTTTACTTTGAAGTTTTGTTTGTGTCTTATTCTCCATGTCCTGTCAAGTCTCCTCCCTCAGGTGTGTGTGATTGTTTCTCCTCCCTAATGTGTCTCACCTGTGTCTAATTGTCGACCTCTCCCTACTATGTTTAACCTCTGTGTTCCTTTCCTCCTGTGCCAGATTGTCTTGTCTTTCTAGAGAGCAGTCCAGCATATCTTCTTCATGAGTTCCTTGTGTTTTTGATCATTGTTTCATATCCTGATTACTGAGTAGCTGTCTAGTTGGATTTCTCGGTTTTGACCTAATTTAAGTAAACGACTTTGATTCAGAAAGCTCCCTGTGTGTCTCTGATTTATTGGATCCCCCAGAACCCGTACGTGATCGTTCTCCTTTAAGCCGGCTTCAGTGAATCTGGCTGTTCCTAACGATAACAGAAAAGTTGGAAATGCAATAATTTCCATTAAACGCAGGCTGAGTGACGTTTACTTCCTCATGTTTACCTCTTTTTTTGTACAAATGATCAGGTAGAGAGGGACAGGGAAAGTTGTTTTCGTAGTCATCAGTGAGGCCCCGCCCCCAAAAACCCATCTGACAGGAAGCTTGAAGCTTTAGTGACAGGTGGATGTTGAGATTTTATTTGAAAATGTTTAGTTCCAGCTAATGTAAGAAAATTTATCAGATTTTGATTTTAAAATTCAAAAAAATGACGATTGTTTTTGTACTTTTTGGGCATATTTTGTGACATCCAGAAGTCGGCTCAGAAGAGTCCAGAACTTGCACACGCAGTGACGTCCTGCAGCAGTACAGGCAGCGTTTGTGTGTGAGGACGGGCCAGAGTCTCGGCACATGTCAGCCGGTGAACGGGAGGAACGTGTAGAGCCGGACCGTACCTGGTACCACCTCCGTGTTCTGTTCGGGCTCAGCTCCAGGAACAAAGCACTATATTTGTTTCCAGGTCACTTTGTATGCAAGTTTTCAGAGTAGAAACGGACAAACAGAACCAACCGTGCTCACACCTGCTCCAGTTTTCCCTCCACCAGGGAGCTGCTTTCAACCGACACTACGGAGTTTGTGAGCAGGATAACTGAAAGTTACTGACAGATCTGGGTGAAACATAACAAGAGGTCACAAATGTCCAAAAGACGACTTGATTAGATTTCGATCCCAATTGCCATCTGGAACCATAAATTTTTAAAATTACTCTTCGCCGCTGTGAGATGCAGTAAACACAGGACATGTGTTTTGTGGCCACGCCCCCCTGGGTTACCTGGTGACCCAAATGTGGAGTTTTCAGCAGAGATGTTCCAAAGTAAATCATCTCAAATTTGTGTAAAAACGGTTGGTGAATATGAGTGAGAAGCAGAAAGAAATGTCGACAACATGTGTGCGAGAGCTACATTCACCGTATCATTTGTGGGCAGAGTCTGTGAATGAAGAGAACAGCTCACGTCCTGACAATCCACCTCTACAGGAACAGCAGGTGAGTCAATATGTCGTTTAGTTTTGCTAATATCTAACTTAGCACACAAAGCTAGCGATAGTTAGCATTGGACCTTGGAACAAACAAAGGTGTTTTTATTTATCATTGACGGGTTCGTGTGCTCGTCCACGCAGTTTTGTCCATATCCCACATCTCTCTTCTTGGATTTTCAGCTTTGGGAAGGTGAAAAATTCTAATTTTGGGGGGGTATCAGCTATAAGACTCGCAGCTTTATCATGTTAGCTTCAGCTGAAAGCTTGCCAGGCCTCCCGTCCATAGTTAGGGTTTCTAACTTCTAACTTGACCAGTGGCCATTTTTGGGAGGGGCTTAGCCGTCAGCTGTCTTCTAAAGGTAAAAGGTGAAATTGTCACTCATCTTAAAGCCATCATTGATAAAACACAAAGGGCAGATTTGCGTCTGCGCGTCTACAGCCTGAACACAGAGCAGCTGATCTTCATCCTCACACACACGGCTGCGTGGTCACATGGTTTGCCTGACCGGGTCGTCGTTGAAGTCTTTAACAGTCAGGTTTAACCTGAGGTCGAGACCAGTGCGGTGAAGGTCGGCCGCCGGCGGCTCGTTGTTGATTTAAAAGGTGGAGCTTGTTCAGGGTTTTGTTTGCTGAAGGTGTCAGCGGCGTGTTTGTCCTGTCGGTGAGCTGAAGACGGAGACACGGAAACAATGAAGGTCTTTGTTTGTCTGCACTCACAGGCGATTCTCGCTCTCACAGAAAGTTTCCACAGCTCCACCTACTTGTGTGTCAGAGTTTCGCCCCCTCTGAGCTCTTTCATCCAAACACCATCCAGGGGACTATTTATTTTTCATGACACTCAGACCTAAAACAGGTTCAAATGTAAACATCCAATGAACAGTACTGTTAGGGTCAGTTTGAGTAAACAGTTACATCTGTCAAGCTGCCAATGTGGCACTGTGTCAATAGGTGATGCAGACGTCTCGCCGGCGAACATCGTGACATCAAACTGTTGGGTTGTCAGTGTTTCACTCTTCCTGAGCACCTCTAGTCCACATTCTTGGGCCGCTGTGGTTAAAATGAAACAACTTGACAGTGCTAAGCTAGTTAGCCTCCATGGCTGACCATGGGGGCTGCTGGGGAAACAGGTCCACAGGTCCACTCTGAAGTACACCACTTTGGGTCTAGCAACATTTGAATGACGTGCAGTTGGTTTCTAAAACTTCCCACGTGGAGCTCAGGTAGCTCATGAGCTAGCAGTCAGGCTAAGTTAAGCTAAGTCCCAGAATTTACTCAATAAAGTATCCATCCATCCATTTGTGGCTTCAGCAGCAGCGTTTTGAACAACCACCAAAAATGAAACATTCCTGTGACCTCGCTGTTCCAACTTCTGTCCTCTGGGGGGCACCACTGATCATTCAACACCAAAACAACCGGTCAGTAACCACTTATCATATTCTTGTCATAAAATTACAGGTTTTGAACAGTGTTAATGTTTAAAATACACTGCGAGTGTAAAATTACACAGACGACACACTATTCTTCATTGTAAATACTGTTGGATTTATTTTTGTCCACACTTTGACTTACTGTTCAGGTTTATTGTCCTCGTCCACCATGAGCACTCAAGAAAAAGGCGGCTCTGCTTCTGACCGGCAGCTCCGTTCTCACACCAGGAATCCAAAATAATGTGTCTGAAGATCTGAACCTGAAGAGACCAAAAGGACGCCCAGGCGGAGTTACAAAGAACGCCCTCAGAGAGCGCAGACCTCCACCGAGGCGGAACATTGTAGAATCCCAAGTCAAAAATGTCGCAGTGGAGAAGAACTTGAAACGGATCCAGACGGGATCTGGATCACCAGAACTTTATCAACCCACAAACAACAACGGTGTCAGAAATGCAGCAGAATCAAACGCGAGACCAGAACTGAATGAAAAATGATTCTTGAAGTCTATGAACTGTCTGTGATCTCGGCTGAGACCGCGTGACCGATCTCCATATTGATGCTGATGTAGTGCGCGTGTGCCTGTTGACGTAAGCAGCCCTCGGGGTCTCGGCCGGCTGAGTTGCCATGGTGACCGATGGGATGCCCTGTGGCTGCGGAGCTGGACCTGTTTCTGTCGCTCTCTGGGAGCTGAGAGTAAAGCAGCCTGACGAAAAGAGATTTGTTCTGGAGAGAGAGAGAGAGAGAGAGAGAGAGAGAGAGCCTCGTCTCTGTACACACACTCTTCTTGGTGCCTTGCTCATGGGCTGTATCAGGGAGAAATAAAGACTCAGAATAGAGGACAGAATTGCTTCCTTCAGAGGACAGATAACAGGCTGGTGAAGAAGAGGGAAATTCTTCAGCAGCATCGGGACTGAACCACACGGAGGAATTCACCTCTGAGCCTTTGAGCCTTTTGTGTTTTTATCTTTGACGATTCTGTCTTATACAGTGACAGTGAAACACGTTAATATTTAGAGGTTTTTTTGTTTTTAGACCAGAATTTTTAAAATAGTAAAATGGTTGAAACGTTTTAGTTGACGTGCGATGAGTCAGAATATATGTTCACTTTCTAACTAAAAATCCGGACGCTGACGTGTTTAAAGGTGCAGCACAGCTGAGTTGGATCTGATTTCTTGGCCGTTTCTCTGAATAAATTACACGTGAAATGCAGCCAGTCTCAGGACTTCCTCCCAGAACCCGGCTGGAGGCGGACCAATAAGATCACACTGAGCTGCCAACCGATTTGATCGAGTTAATCACAATAATCTGCGAGAGATAGTAATTATTCCCATTTTAACATTTTTACATTTCAAATAAATGTTTGAAAATGAGGAATCAGCTTCTTCAGACTTGTTATTATTCAATTACAGTCCATCAATTCAGTCAGAGCAAAAGTGCCACGAAGCCGCACGAGCGGACGACTTAATGATCGGTTACGGTCACGTCTGTTTGTGAGTCACTTTTATTCATAGATGCCAACTCACAGCAAACGTCATCTCATATGAAATAACTGAGCTTCTACTTGAGAGGGGAAAACCTCGAGAGCTACCAAGTGAAAAAAAATGGCCTCTTCAGCGACACAGACATCATGAGTCCTCAACAGTTCCCCTGGAGGGCCTCACGGGGTCTGGATGAGGCCTCCAACACTGTAACGATAGCGCTGGTTAGCTTAGCTGTCCGGCAGTATCGTTTGGACGTTAGCATCCCTGCTAACAGCAGCTGAATTGTCGTCATGCTGCGGCACAGACAGTTGAGCCACAGCTTCCATTTTATTCAAGGTGCTAAAGAGGAGACTCACTGTCCTGCTGGCTTTTAAACATGTCGAAACCCAATTGAAACGCTGCCAGTACTCGACCAATCAGAAACCTTCAGCACTACAGGCCCCTCCCACTGACTTCCTGAGCCTTTGGAAATCCCCTGGCGGACATCATCCCAGTGCTCTGTGTGTGTGTGTGTGTGTGTGTGTGGCAGCTAGCTGGCAGGCGCAGCGGTTAAACAGCGTTACAGGAGATGACATCATCGAGGTTTTTCCGGATGGTTCTTGTGGTGAGCTGAGCATCACCACCACGTAAACAACATCAAGTTAAAAGCCTCTGACGCCCTGCAAGAAGCCAAAGAAACACTCAAATCTTCTCAGAGAGGAGAAACAAATGAGAAACTACATAAACTTGGGATTCGTGATGCTGAGCCGAAAACCGCTGACCGCGGTGACTTCCTGTCCCCGCCCCCTGCACTTCCCAGCATGCTTTGTTCACTCTTTGCTCATGTTTGTATGTTTTCAACGGGTGGGCGGTGCTTGTGAGCCGGTCAGAGGCCTCGGTCCCCAGCACCCACCTGCAGGCCTCCAAGTGTTTTCTCATCACTCCTCAGCATTTCAAACGATGAGTGCCGAGCTTAGACGCCACACGGAATTCAGGGTGTGGGTGGGTGCAGAACAGAAAGGTGGTGTCCTGTTATTCCTGAGCAAACAGGAACAGAAAAGGTTAAGCTGACGCGTGAAATAGGAGCAGACGCCCTCGAGGGGGAAAATGAGGACGAGCAAGTGAAAGTCAGAGCGCCGCGTGAAGAGGAATGAAGCCTGACAGCTACAGCGAGCGTCCTTTCCTCAGGACGGAGGAGGAAACCTGACGGATCCATCGGGGCAGCAGGTTCGTGAGCGGAGATCTGAGCCCACGGACGAGTCGGCTGTTAACGCGTGGTGGTCGACGGGAAGTTAGGGGCGGGTCTTCAGAGTGTTCACGTGTCCCGAGCCGCCAGAGGTCATCAGCCGTTCGCTCGGGCTCTCTTCTTCACGTGCTGACGTGGGCGTTTGGTGAATCACCAACCAATGACGTGTCTCCCTCTTCATTCACCATCAACAGCTGCGAGTTCGTGTTTCACCAATCGATTCACTCCGTCGATCTACTGCTGATGTGACCGGTAACAGTCACGGAAACGCGACTCAGCTCGGAGGTCTGACCCACATTGGACACCTGAAGCGTTTCATAACTGAACATTGCCGATCACAAACCTGAACGCGGCTCTGCAGTAAGACAAATGTTTACGATTTCTGTTGTTGTTGTTTTTGTGCTGTGCCTGTTTACAAAGTATTTGACGTGCATTTTGTGTTGCAGTGTGTGTTAGCGAATGGTAGAGAAGGAGGATTCAGGCTCAACTCCTGTCAGCCAAACCCGCGTTTCAAATCTTAATGTGCGATTCATTCTTTTGTGTTAGTCACCATATTTAAACAACAGAGGTTTGTTTATATTTATATAAACTATTTTTTGGAGGTTCAGAATTTTTTACTGCTGTTTCCTGTATTTTATGACCGACTGTAGTACACAACAACTTTTTTACCATAAGAATATGAATTTTAATATGAACTCAGTTCACTTGTCAGGGTCCGTTGGTGTTCATGTGTCCGTTTGTTACTGTCATTCGGTGTTTCCTGTTTTGTTTGCGTCTTATTCCCCACTTCCTGTCAAGTCTCCTCCCTCAGGTGTGTGTGATTACTTCTCCTCCCTAACGTGTCTCACCTCTGTCTAATTGTCTACACTCCCTTGTGTATTTAACCCCTGTGTTCTCGTCCTCCTGTGCCAGATTGTCTTGTCTTCCCAGTGAGCAGGTCAGCGTATCTTCTGTGTGATCATTGTTCCGTATCCCGACTACTGAGTTTGCCTATTCCTTGTCTGTACATTTGCTGCCTAGTTTTGATTTCCCGGTTAAGACCTTTTTAAGTAAAACGAGGATTGATTCAGAAAGCTCCCTGTGTGACTCTGCGTTATTGGTTCCTGAACCTGATATCACTCAGTTATCTGGTGAAAATATCTTCTCATCTTCATCATCGTGGCTTGTGCGCTTCATGAGGAACAACTTTCCCCACTGATGGACCAATAAAGGAACTATCTTATTTCTTATCTATTCTGTATTTTCTCATTTTCATTATCATAAAGGGGGCGTGGCTTTGGTGGAGAGGTCTGTTTCATCATTGAAACAAATTTCTTTAGTTTTCTGCACAAGACGACGCGCATGAGGCCACATTTAACCTAACTGATGTAATAAAGTGTGGCATTAAATCCCGTGAGAAGCAAAAGGACGCCAAGAGAAAGAAAAAGACAAAGAGACAAATGAGGAGAGTTAGAAACAAAGCAAAAGGACCTGGAATATATTTCTCCTGCTTATCTAACACAGCGCCATCTGCTGGTCAAAAATGCCAACATTATTAAAGGCCGCCTTGTCGATGAGGCGTTTTTATGAGGACTGAAATAAGCATCAGGTCGTCTGCGTAGAAATTCTCAGGAACCAATCCTGATGACTTGTGGGGGCGGAGCTTAACATTCTAGAAATGAAACTTTTGAATGAAACCCATTGTGACGCATCGGCTTGTAGGCGACCTTTTCCCAAGAGCCCCTCCTCTTCTTCCTGGGGATCTGGAGCAGGACTTTAACTTTAGCATATTCTGCAAACGTGATTAGGTTGCTAATAGCATAAAGTCCGAATGTCCTTTAACAAAATAGGAAAAGAGGAATATTAGCTTCTCTCCTGTTTGTGGTTGCTGACAGTCATCCACCCGATCTCCTGAGGGATGCTTTCATAAAATTCACCTTGATGTCTGACTGTGTTCCAGCCACCGTCAAACATGCTGTTGTACAGCCCCAAGTCAAAAAGAATGGAACTTCAGGCTGTTCCTTAGCTGCTCCCAGGATGGCACTCTCCTGCACAGAGATCTCTTTTGGAGACTTGTTGGAGCCACTCTACCAGCTTGGGGGTCACAGTTCCGAGTGCTCCCGTTACCACGGATCCCCTCATGCCTTTCCAGCTCCTCTCTCAGCTCCCGGAATTTCTCGAGCTTCTCGTGTTCCTTCTTCCTGATGTTGCCATCACTCGGGATTGTGACATCTACCACTACCGCCTTCTTATCCCGCCTGTCAACCACCACGATATACGGTCGATTAGCCACCACCATCTTATCGGTCTGGATCTGGAAGTCCCGCAGGATCCCACAGGAGCTCGGTGGTTCTGAATCAGGAGGTGTTGTCCACTCTAATCCTGGAACCTCCGGCCCATACTCGGCACAGACTTTCCTGTATACTACGCCGGCCACCTGGTTGTGACGCTCCAAGTGTGTCTTACCTGCCTGCATCTGGCAACTTGTTGTCATGT
>KV751422.1:374308-390435 GCA_001698575.1 Mola mola
CGTGCGAGCGCCCCCTACAGCCCGGCTGGAAGAGGTGCACGGTACGATTACTCACGCACGCGTTCGCTACGCGGACGTGACGAATCATCGCTGCAAAGCTTCCAACGCCTCCCTCATCTCCTGCTGCTGCCAGAAGCTCGAGTGTGCAGATGGAGGATCAGTCCAGCTGACAATGTGGAGGATTCACGAGTAAAGTTTTGCTCCGCGAAGCAACAGGAACAGTTGACGGAGGCAGAGATGCTGCGTCGTTCCCTCCTCTGTTCCACTGGCCTCATGTTGCTGCTGGCGGCTGCAGGACCAGGAGCTGCCCAGTTTGTGCCAAACATAAAATATCTGAATGTTTTTCACAACGTTTTGATGCTTTTATCTTCTCTCCTCTGGCCTCTAAAGAATGACAGTGATAAGATTCAAACGTTTGGAAACACCTTCATCTCGCTCTTCTCCCGATCCTGCCGGTCTGCGACACAAGAGCAGGTTTCTGCTGACGGTGGCGCCGTCCGGGGTCGCGACCCCGACAGTTTCACACCTCTTTCGCAACCAGGGTCCTGCCGGACCACTGAGGGTTCAGCTCCTGACACGTTCTTCTGGGTCTCTGGGCTTTTCATTGGCTCCCGATGGTCGACTCTTTGCTCACGTGAACAGTGTCGACGTTTCCGGACGCCCCCGCTGCGTTCGCCGCGTTCTGCCGGACGAGAACGTTCTGCAGCTGCGTCATCAGACTGTGACGTTAAAACAATAGTCAGACCTGATATAATTCGGGCTCAGACTGTGTCCGGGAGAAAGTTTATTTTCGCTGTGCTGAAAATGTTCGACTGTTTTCAGCACAAATAAACAACATTTACACACAAACATACATTGTACACGTATTGTGGTGATTATCTCCGACGGACCGTCGTGTGGTCGGACAGTTTTCTCACCTCGGAGCAGCAGCACCATCCATTCCCACCCAAAACTGCACAGGATCTTTACTTCCTGTATTTTCCCAGCATACCCCTGACGCTGCAGCATGGGGCTGCCCTGACAGACGCTGAAACTACGCCCCCTGCTGTCCGGCCTGAATATCAATCATAAATTGTATTTACAGAGGTTTGATTTATGCTCATAAACCTACTTTTACCACCTTCACCAAATGAATTGACAATCGTTGGGGAGATAATATACGTTCATGCTGTGGTTTTGTTCTTGCATCATTTTGTTGACTCCTTTGTTTGCCTGGGGCGCCTCTGGTTCAGGGGTCACCTAGCAGCCTCATGAAACCCTGTCCTAGTTCTGCCCAAAAACACCTCCAGCCAGCAGAAAGACGAACCGTCTGTTCCCGACGAAGAGAACTTTGACGGGGAGGAGTCGTCTCGGTCACGTCGTGACATCGACGGGACGGGAATTCCCCCGCGGGACCAGCTTCACCTTCAACCCTTCACCCACAGCGTAATCCTAACCAGCGGACCCACACAGGGTCAGGGGTCAGGCATTGTCCTCTGGTCTGCCCCCCCCCCCAAGGTAGATCACTTAACGCTGCCGTCATTGCCGAGTGGACCAATCACAGCAGCCGTCCGACATTCCTCCCGTCCGGCGCTTGACGAGACGGCTAATTGGTTCTTTTGTGTGAGGTTTTATTTAACGCTGGGAGGCCGCCTTCTTCTGTTGCATCCTGGGGAAAAAATGTGCCCATATTTCTGTTCCTTTTCCCATTTGGTCACACGCACCGCTGTGCTTCAAATTAAAAGCTTATTTTTTATTGTTTTCCAAAGTTATGTTTTCCAATTTTCTTTCTTATTGAATGTGTTCACGAACTGAAATACGTCATATTAAATTAAAATGTACAATCACCAACTAACATCGGCCGCGGCTCGAAAATATTCATAAAACTTAATATCTGTCGCTACTAACAGCTGGCTAACGTTCACAAAATGTTTTCTGAAGTGACAACGTGATGTGAGCCATTCCTGTGGCACTCAGATCGTAACTACTTAAAATGACAGAAACCATCTTTGGGAAACATCTATTTGATGCACATTCACACAGGAGGAGGGTCATCAAAGGTCGCGTGATTGTTTGTGTCAACGTGTTTAAATTAAGAGACCAAAACACTGAGACGGTGAAAATCCTTTCCATTGAAACCAATTAAACATGGCATCCACGCTTCCTCCTCCGCTCCCGCCCTGAAGGAGTGCCATAATAAACAGAGTAACAGAGAACCCCCGGGAATAAACAAACAAACGAGAAATAACAAATCAACAGAGTGCCTAATTATTCACATTGCTGCCGGTGATCATTAGAGGGATATTAATGCTGACTACCGTGTCTAGCTTAAATCACAGGAAGAATATTCTGGAATCAGTGCTTTGATAATGTCCTGTAATTCGCCAGGCCTGGAGCCGACCCGCAAGAACCGACCCGCAGGAACCGACCCACAGGAGCCATGCGCCACTTTTGTTGACATCTGACTTGCTTACATGAGTGTAAAATACTTAAAAATACAGAGACTTGATGAAATTAGTGATGATGTAAAGGGGTCAGGCTGGTCGTGGAGCGTTAACACAAACAGACAATTTCAATATCCTGGTGAAACCGGCACTGCACGAGTCACAGCTGTATCTGAGCTGCAGAGCACCACCTGGTGGCACGGGGTATTACTACAGCCCTGTTAACGTGGATTTTTTTCCTTTAAACTTACAAATGCAACTGGATGTTTACCGCAACTTAGTAACATCTGCCACAGCAGGTTGACAGGCGCCACAGCTGGCTAACGGGTGCCACAGCTGGTTCACGGGTGCCACAGCTGGCTCACGGGTGCCACAGCTGGCTAAGGTGTGCCACAGCTGGTAATGGGTGCCACAGCTGGCTCACGGGTGCCACAGCTGGCTCACGGGTGCCACAGCTGGCTAAGGTGTGCCACAGCTGGTAACGGGTGCCACAGCTGGCTCACGGGGGCCACAGCTGGCTAAGGTGTGCCACAGCTGGCTCACAGGTGCCACTGTTAACGGTGCTCTGAATCTCGGCCCTGTCAGAAGGTCCGATGACATCAGAGCAGATCCTGATTCTTGGCCTTTGAACATGACGTCCGACCTGGTGGCCCCTGTGACGCTGATCTTTCGCCTCCGTCTTCCTCATTCACTGGCTCCGCCCAAGAGTGAAACTGTGAGCGTAGCCCCTCCTCTCTCATATTCATATTTGACCTGCAGGCAGCGGAAGATTGACAGGCGGAGCCACAGTAACCAAGGAGGCGGGGCTTACCAAAGGGTGCATTGTTTCAATTATAAATCATCTTGCAGTCGATCATTGTGTCCCATAATACTTTTCACCTCCTCTTTCAAGGAAGGGAGGGCTAGAGGAGAGGGAGGAGAGGAGGCAGCTGGGTGGGAGGAGGAGCAGAGGAATGAAAGTGAGAGAAGAAGAGTGAACAACAGGGATGGACAGATGGTGGGAGGAGAAGGAGGGGAAGTGAAGGAGAAAAAGTCCACACATGAGCCAAAAGAAGAAATGTGGGCGGAGGGACATCGAGAAACGACAGGAAGATTAAAGAGACGATGAGGAGGAAAGAAAACGACGCAAACAGGAAGAAAAAGACGAAGAGGAGGGTTTCATACCGGCCTCCGCCTGCCGCACGTCGCCGTGGAGAAACATGGCAGGAACATCCAGGTGCTCGCGAGGAAGACGTCGGACACACCTGCCCCATCAGAAATCAGCAGCAGAATCAGGAGGAACAAGAGAAGAAGAGTTAAAATATCGTGTATAAGGTAAATAAACTTTATAAACTGTTTAATATTTCATTAACGTACGACTGATCAGTTTTACTCTTTAATCGTTTACATATTCATTCTTTATTGCTTTCCCATTGAATTCTGGGTAATACCTTTAAGCAAAGTGAGGTCTGATGCGCACTTGCGGAGAGGACATATTGGGGGCGCCAGAGGGAGGTGATGGAGAACAAGAGAACTACAGTTTATAGCTTTAGTTTGATGGAGGAAGTAGCAGTAGGCTAGTGGCTAACAGTGTTAGCTTCATTAATGACGACCATGAGGAAAAATGTTTGTTGCTCCACAATGAAGACAAGACATCGATGAGCTAAAAATAGATCATTGACAATAAAAACTGCGTTTTCGTTGGTGAGACAACACTAAAATGTAGCCGTGGACAAACGGACATTCAGAGGAATCTTCTCCATCTTCTCTGTCGGTCAGACTGTGAGCGATGAGTGCAGAAGCTTTTCTCTCAGCAGCAGCAGTTTACCGACCAGTTAGCTTGTTGCGCTACATTTAAAACACAGCTGGGCTGCTAACCAGCCGCTAACTGCTATATAAAAACGCACCCGCTGGTATCCTGAGCACAAGAGCTCCTTAGCGTGAAATATTGCCCCCTGGTGGCTGACTGTAGTGTAGCTCAGAAGCCCCTCCCTCTTCATGGGCCAAACTAAAAACTCTAATTTTCTGTGATTTTAGGTTGTTTTTATCCCACTGCTGCTTGTTCACTTATTTCATAAATCTGTTTTATTTGAAACGTCATGATTGACAGCCGAGAATGGGCGGGACTCCACAGCTCCACCCCCACATAACTTGTGTGACGCTATAAGATGGCAGCGCTCATATTCTCCATTTTTTCACAGTGGGAGGAAGAAGCGGCCGCCATCCTTATTTGGGTCAATGTTGGTGTGTGTGTGCAGGTGAGAGCAAACAGGACGTTGTCTCCAGGGGGAACGTCCGTAAGCTCATTGATCCTGTGGCTCGTTGCTCCAGAAACCTCACGAGGAAGATCCTGCTTCAGTGTTTCTGCTGCTGGAAGCTGGGAAAGAAAACGGAGGAGGAGCTGCAGTAAACTGTCCTCAGGTTTGTGCTGCTCCACGCTGACATCCTCACTTTGATTTGGTAGTTTTTAATTAAAACATTTGGTGGTAATTAATCGGTGTGATCGGTCTGGGGGGGCCGCTGGCTATCACTGAACACGCTGCAGTAAACTACCTAAAGCTCTGCCCAGCGCTCCCCGTGCTTCCAGTTACTGCCAGTCTAGTTCCAACTGCCAGAAGACAGTAAAATGGCCACAGAGAAAATACAACTATAATACTGATATTTATAGAAATAAACAAAAAGAAGGAGGACGAAGGACACACTGATTCAAACCCACCAGTTAATCATCCAGCTTCCTTATGAAGCTTAAACCTCTTTTTTAAGCCTCTTCAGAAATATAGATGCACTCTGAATATCTTACACAATACAGATTTTAACTAGTGTGTTCACATCTAATATATAATGTTATTACCTACAGAACATATCTATTGATCTATCTAATGATGATATCTAATGAATCAATGTACTGAGCAAACGTCTGTTTCTCAGTCTCGTTATTAGAAATACAGAAACTGTGTATGTAATGTGTATTGTTGAAGGAGGAATTGTTTTCCTCTCCTTCTGCCCAGGATCGTTATATCTTAGTGGAAAGGTTGATAAAGCACTCTTCAACTTTTCGAATCCAATAGCCTTTGTTTATTTCACGCAGAGAGTAGATACAGAGTCGGCGCTGAGCCCTCCGTCCCACCACCTTAAGGGTGGAGTAGAAGAAAGAGGCCCGATATCCAGGTTACGCATCCATTTATACCTTCTAGGCTCCTCCTACGCAGAGGAGGAGCTCTTCCCTGATTGTTATCAGTACTCTTCAACTATGTGTAGCCAGACCGGCTCTAACTGGTTTGTGGCAGATGAGCAGCGGGTGTAGTGCAAACTATCCAAGTGTGCGTGCAGCAGATAATAACGCTTCCTTTAATTAACAGTTCATAGTGTAACAATCATCTCCCTGTTATTGAGTCTTAAGATGAACTAAAGAATAACGTAACAGTATGTTTTAAAAAAAACGGGAAAAACAGCTTTTATAGGCTAAATAGGCAAATATTAACGCACTTCACACTAACATTAGCAGGAACCCTAATTAATCATTGTTAACACCATTATTTGTCTTGTTTGAGTTCTGAACATCTTGAAACTAACATTTATAAGACTGACTTTCAATCAAAGATCTCAGACTTTGACAGACATAAAATGTGAATTTTGCATCAGCAATGCAGCTCTCAAAGGGCCACCAGCAAACAAAGATGTGGGATTCGAGCTCTTATAGAGACATTTAAAGAATCGGGGGAGGTCAAGGACCAAAAAAAAAAAAGGGCCGGAAGAGTTTTTTCTTTGAGACACTGGACGAAATGTCGTGAGGAGCTGACTCAGGATCTGGCAGCTCCATCAGGATGCCAAGCTGAACCCCCAACAGTCCACAGAGACCTGATCACAAATGGTCTTTGTGGAAGCGCAGCAGCCACGAAACCGTTTTTCTGGAAGGGGAACGGGATGAAAAGGCTAAGATATGCTAAAGCTAACAAAGATTGGAATGAAGATCAGTGGAAATGAGTATTATGACGAATCAGAGGCTGAAATTGTCGGGTCCAATCGAAGACGATATGTGAGGAGAAGAAGAGTTGGAGGGAGATGGAGGAATGGATGTTTGGGGCCTTCAGTGAAACACGGTGGAGGGTCCGTCCTGGTTTGGGGCTGCCCTTCTGCCAGTCTACAACGTTGACAGCCGTGAACCGGCCTCCAGAGTCCAGACCTGAATGTAACAGAGGCAGTGAGGGATCACCTGCACAGAGAAAAAAATCTAAAGAAGAGCTCTGGGAAGTGCCGAAAGAAGTCTGATATAATTTACCAGAAGGTTCCTAGGAAACACTGCAGGACGGCATCCAGGAGCTGAAGATGTGCTTCGTACCAGCCGAGGTCACACTGAATGCTGACTTTTGCCTGTAGAGGCCGTTTTGTTCTGAATTCTCTGTACATGTTCTCTACTGTATGTTCTGTTTGTATCTTCATTAAGGGACCGAAAAACAATTCATATAAGTCATTATAAGTCAAAAATAAGTCATTCAAACTTTGCTAAAACTAAAAGGCTAATAGCAGCCTAAGACTTTTGCACGGTACCGTTTTTATACAGACACATAAAATCCTATTTACATATTACACATTTGGCTTCCTACATTTAACTTTATCAAACGTGTTGCAGAGCAGCAACACACCAGTCAGGAATTAACTTTTTTATGTGATAAAACCCAACTTAACTGATCAGAACCATATTTTTCGCCTGAACTCTCAGCTACTACTTTCCATGCCCAAACTCAAAAATACAAACAACAAATCACACGATGTTGTCGTTTTCTGCAAGTCGAACCCTCATGAATGATTGACATGACACATGAGGAGGTCCTCCAACATGTACACATTAACCTCCTGAGCTCCAGGGGGGTGTTTGGGAAAGACGCCGTCAGGTGTCTGACCTCGGTCACGAGTCCCGTGCAGTGGTGAGGTGAGATGGGGCGGGGCTAAAGTAGGACACGGTAGGAAAAGGTGTTAAAATAACGTCCAAGAGATTTTGAGGCCATGAAGGGATTTTTTTTTCCTGGAACTATATGAAACGCCGTTTTACAGTGTTTTAATGGAGTGCTGGACCAGATCAGAGTGTTTCAGTGAGCTCAGACGTGCAGCGCAGTCGGTGTTGGACGTCTGTGTGTGTGTGTGTGTGTGTGTGTGTGTGTGTGTGTGTGTGTGCTGGATATCAAGCGTCCTCACAGAGGAGTTCAGTGTTACCTGAAGTGTAGCAGCATGGCCGATGAAGAGCGCACAATACAATTACAGCGCTCGGCTCGCTGCGATAACACTGGATTAAAACAGACTCGTGTTGTAATCTCTTTTTCTGCGAGTGCTGGAGTGAGACGCTGTGATGTACCTGAAGCCAATCAGGCGCACGCACACACACGCACACACACACACACACACACACACACACACACCTAATTGTCTTGCTGAATGAAACCCTGCAGTCACACAAGGAAAGCAGATTTTACCACTAACAAGTTTCAAGGCTTCCTCGACTTTTCTCTATTAGAAGCCGACCGGTGAATTAGATTTGCAGACTGGGAATTCAATATAAACAAGACGTCACAGCTCTAAACCACCAGCAGTACCTGGAGGGCTGCTGGATTTATCACATAAGCTCCGTACGCTTGTGTCCTGTTCCGCACGAGAGACGGTAAATGACCAAATCAAACACAGAGCTTCAAACCGTCAGTTTGAAGCTCTGTCACTTTGGAGTCGGACGCCTGCGTGTTTCTGTGTCAGCAGGAGACATTTGGGAGAAGTTATGGGTGGAAACCGGCGGTGAGAATAACGTCGTCAGCGGGTAGCTGCTTGAAAACAGCGTCACAAAGTGTTAGCGTTAAAAAAGACAACCCAAGAACACAACTCTCACAGTTATCGGGACAAGAAAGCTACAGCCAGTGACCTCGTCTGAAATAAATACTTGATACTACACGTGAATAATACATGTAACGTCATTGTGTTTTTCTCCTCTTTTTGCATGAAAAAAACAATAGACAAACAATAGAAACCTCTACTGTATAAACGTTAAATAATGCAGAGAAATGTTGCAGGAACCAGAGTCATCGTCACACCGGTGTCATCTGATCTGCATAAGAGTTAAATTACACAAATATCGACATACATCGATACATAGATCATGTATGACGACATAGTTTAAAAGATGGCGAGGTAGCTTACAGACCACATGGCCCCGCTCTAACCTGGAGGCGTGGACGAGTGTCTGTGAACGCTGCAGCTACGACAGAGTTTCACTATCGTTTTGTTCTCGTCTTTGGAACGTCGAAACATCGGCCAGAGCGAAGAAGCTGAAAGTCATTAAACAGCTGATTTTCAGGGTTTCATTTACTGACTGTCTGTTTCACGGACTTTAACTATAGAAGACACGCGAGAACGAGGGAAACTACGAGCCCTCGGACGCGGTGTAAAACACAGATTGATGAATTTTTCAGTGTCTCTGTTTACAGAGAAACGTCGTCATTTTCTGTAATATAAAAACAAAAAAGCCACGAAATCACGACCAGGTTACTCAAGATAATCCTCGAAGAATTATCCCATTATTAAGCCAAATGTTGGAATAAATCTACATTCTTTTGTAAATATCAGAAAACAGCTCCCCCTTCAGTCGGTGTTTTGTCTGTGGATCTCCATCAGTGACAGAAGCCCCTGAAAGCTAAGGTGCCTTAAATAATACGGCTGTAATTCCTAAACAGTAAATGTCATATTTTGGTGAAACCTCTTAAATTAAAGCTGAAAGTCATCACAGCTCAATTGTTTTATTTCAAATCCATTTTGGGGGCGTAAACACACTGTCCAAATACTTCTGCACTACACTACTGTAGGAACATTACATTTGTCGTAGAAGTGCTAATTAGGCTAACAGCTAGCACCTACCTGTCCAACAGGGAACAGCTCCGCCCCTTCCTGTCCATCACTGAGTGAAAACAAACTCAAATTCACTCCGGTTTGGGACCTCTGTCCACTTGGTGTTTCGCCTCGCCACACTTCTACTGCGCCGATAAAGATCAACCAACCAATCGCTTTTGTTTGTTTCTTAGGAAAATCCTGCAGCCTGAACCTACCTAAAGGACCCAAGTTCTGCTTTAGATGCCGTCAGCTCATGAGGAGCTGCTGTCGTGGTTTCAGAGGGCAGGTTGGTCCACTTACGAGCACACGGTCGGGAGGAATGTCAATGCGAGACGTTGGGCGGAGCTGCGACTGCTGTGGCGGGCAATTAATCCCAACATGGCCGCTCCTGTCAGACCGTTACTCGGATCGACCCACACGGACGAGGCGAGGTGCGTTCACTCGTGTGAAATGAACGACCTGGCTGCCACGCCAGTCGTGTGAACGAGATGTCCCCTCAGTAGTGACAGAACCGGAGTCAGAGCTCAGAGCTGCGCTGTCATCATGCCATCAATACAAATGGGACAATCAAAGACTCATGAGGTGGGTCAGCTGGTGGCGTGTTTTGGGACGACAGCGGGGAGAACAGATTCTTATCAGGAGTCATGAAGTCAGGCCCCAACAGTACAAACACAGCTGGCAGATCTTCTGGGGATGTGATTAATTAACCCCAAACACCTCATTTAAGGCCACGCTGGTCCTCAAGTTCTTCTTTCAGGCCTCCGTCGGGTTCTGTTGTCCAGCAGATGGGCCCGATTATGGATCTTTGAAGGATTTCGGGTATTTGATCTGTTTTGACTGCAGTACGGTCTTCTGTCACGAGGATGGATTAGCAGAAATAAATCCCTTTTCTCTCCACACACTCCCTCAGAAAGTGGCTGAAGTGTCTGCTAACGTGGAGCAGATCGCTGCAGCGTGTGTTTGACCTCGTGACTGTAGAGATTCTGTTTAAAACACATGTTTCTGCTTCCTGCCGCTGACGGAGGACACACACTGGCAGGCAGGTCCTGAAGGGGGCGCTGTTTCCTGATGTTATCTGATGAACTAAGCGAGCTGTTAACAAGGCCGGCCCATCAGGCTGTAGCACAGCGCCCCTTAGTGGACATCTGAATGAGGACTTTCGGTGGGCTCCTGCACGCTCGCTGGGGCGCTAGCTGACTCACCTCCCCAGATGATGTTTCTGAGTGCAGATAAACGTAGGTTCCTCTTTTCCTATTGGAGGATTTGTGTGGGTCTTTGATGAAGCTGCATTTTTATTGATGTTACTGTTAGACTGGATGTTAGCATGATGTGACCTTTGTTCTCAAGCCATTAACGGTGGCTTAATTAGCCTTGTGTTTTGTTATCCATTCATTTTCTACCGCTTATCCTGTTAGTGGTCATAGGGGGGTGGAGCCTATCTCAGCATCTTGGGGTGAAGGCGGTGTCACCCTGGACAAGTCACCAGTTCATCGCAGGGCTGACATATAGAGACAAACAACCATTCACACCTACGGGCAATTTAGAGTCACCAATTAACCCACTAACCCCCAGATTTGCATGTTTTTGGACTGTGGGAGGAAGCCGGAGAACCCGAAGAGAACCCACGCAGACACAGGGAGAACATGCAAACTCCACACAGAAACGTCCTGACCCGGGAATCGAACCCAGGACCTCCTTGGTGTGAGGCGACAGCGCTAACCACTGCACCACTGTGCCGCCTACTTACATGAAACCATGTAGATGTGAAGTTCTATACTGGCTGTAATGGTTGATTTACATTTGGTGCTCATTTTAATTTTTTCATTTCAATTTCAAAATGTGTTTGCCAGTCAACATCTGGGCAAAATATAAACTAGAAGTCACAGTCCATCACACTAGCCAATATTATAATTGTTCGGTACTTGGTAGGTTTCGGGTGTGGTCAGGTGTGGCTTTTAGGAGCAGGCGGAAGAACCACTGCTGCAATGTTTTCAGTAACAAGTTACTTTATTTACTGTGTTTCAGTTGCCATGGTTACCTGGACAGGAACAGTAGGGAAGACCCTCCGCCAGCGGGCGATGAGGCGGAGCGGCGCAGACACACCAGAGCACGTTCAGCACCGATCACTGCTGCCAGTCACTGCTCGTCTCAAGACGGAGGGTAACTTGACCCAGTGTTTACTCACCACAGAAGAAAAAGTGGCCGGTGGGATCCCGGCGGACAGCGGTGTAAACTAATATCATTAAAATATGCATCAGCCACTGTCGAGTGTGACTTTGGCTTTTACACGGTCCGCCGGACGAACAAAAAGTTTGACCCCATGAGCACACTCCTGAATCTGGAGCGCTGGAAGCCAACCGGCTGCAGTGAAGCAAAGCTTCCTTTCAATGCTTCCTGTCGGGAGTTTCCCTGCGGTCTCCGCCTGCAGGCCGTGTCGCCAGGGGCCATTAAGTCTCTGTCTGAACTGTCTGAACCAGAAATCAAAGTAAAAGTTGGGTCAGTGGGACTACAGGGAAGGACAGGAAGTCCCCGCAGACAGAGGACTCATCATTAATGTGTTTGTGTGTTTCATTTAATGAGGGTAACGTCCGTCCTTGGGTTCGCGGCGGCCGTCGCTCTCACGCCATCATCTGAGACGCTTGAGCGAACTCAATCTCCAAACTGTGAGACTCCTGCGTTAACTCCGCCCGTTCTTTCATCTGGAGGCGGCGATTCAGCGTACGAGACATCAGCAGGGACACGTTTCATCCTCTGTGGGGGTTTTTTACCGCAACAACAAGTGTGATTCAAGATTTTATTATCGTTCCTTTAGTTATACAGAACCTTTAAAGACAAGGGAACAAGAGAATAAAACTGGGCCTAAAACTGAACCTTGTGGTACACCAGGGATGATGCTAGTGGTGGAAGATGAATAATAACCACAAAGGTACGATCTGATGATTAGTATAAAACCAACTAAGTGCAGTGTCTTTGATACCAACCCAGTTGATAAAATAATCAATTAAAATTTCAAAGAAAAAAAGGCAACTCTCCCCCCTGTAACCTTCCAAAGGGCCGTTTCTGCGTAATAACACGTTCTGAAACTAGACTGAAATCCGGAAAAGGTTATTACGAGACACTAAAGATAAAAGTGCAACAGAGCAGCGCTTGACAAGTAGCAGTTATGAGCATCATGACGGTGAGGCGTTCGTGACTCGAGGGCATTCAAAGCGATGTTCTTTCTACTAGATCAGTCAGTTACAAGCCCCGCCTACTTAATAATACTACCATTTAATATCACAACATTTATATTCGTCGATATTTCGTTTGTAGCTGCGGTAAACTTCTCGAAATCGAGCATGAGACTCCTATGGCATCGACTCCGCTCCCCCTCCCCCTCTCTCCCTTGCTCCGCCCTTTCAGTCATTTTGACATTTGGGTCTTCCATGTTTTGGCTTTTTGCCGCGTCTGCAGTTGCTGATGATGCTGAAAGACTAACTTTTCCTGTTGTTTGTGGTTTTAAGAAATTCTTTTGTGTTATTTCAGTTACAAATGTTTATCGTTACGGTTACAGTGACATCATCATATCCGAGAGACATTTTGGTGAGGAAGAGAAGAAGAAGAACCCTGAAGGTTTTCCAAGACGTTCTCTGATGGGGAACGTTGGTCTTTTTGTGCGTCTTCGCTGACTTTTGGTCAGTTTGACCTTTGGGGAAAGACAGTGGTTTAGCGGAGGAGCTCGGGCAGCTCTAATGTGGCCTCCCAGTTTTACAGTGAGGACAAAAACAGGCACGGCGGCGCTGATGGATGTGGGACTGATGCAAAACTTGTAGAAGTGGAGTCGTGTCAGGTGAGCAGATCCGCTCGACGTGGCGTCCGGGGAGCAGCGTCTCGTCACGTGGGGCCTCTCAGGCCGGGGCTCACCATCAATAATGCAGCTGGAGAACTTGGTTCCCTGATCAGCAGCGATCACAGGCTACACCTGGACTCTGCTGACGCTGCACTCGCGCTCAATAATTTACAACTTCACCTCCGATCTGGACAAGACGGGGCCACAGGGAAGCTTAACCCCGTCAGCACTTCTCATGCGTCGTTTCACCCGCCTCCTCCGACCACTCGGAAACCCGAATGCATCGCCTGCCGCTCAGCGAAGTGCAGCCTCGAGGATGGAAACACCACAACCCCCGGAGAAAAGCTCCTTTTGTCCGCGTGAACACGGAGCATTAATATGACATGAAACGCAAACAAGCAACATGTGCAAAGGTTGAAAATTCCTCTTGTTCATCACAATAAATATTCCAAAATGCTTAAATTCTGTGACCCTCGATAACAAAGGTTCGGATCTGGATTTGTGTCCATATCTGCACTTCTCAGATTCTTCACAAAAACAACTTTTATTTCATAATAACAGTATACAGAAGTATTTGGACGACACAGTTTATTTTGTTTTTTCAGCCTGATGATGCTTCCTTCACTTGCATCGATGTCTCCTCGGACGTCACATTGATGCTCCAGTCAAACAGCTGCCAAACGCCAGTTCAACACCTGAAATCAGCTCTTGAATCTGCTTCGTTTGAAGTAACGAGGGAACGGACAACACCTGGCCACCAAACTGCCTGTCGGTCAACCATCCAAATACTTTGAACCACTGAAGATGGAGGTTTTCTGTGTAAAATGGCTGTAATCCCTAGAGGTGTAACTCCATATTTTTGCGAAACCTCCAAATTAAAGCTGAAAGTCTGCACTTCCATCACATCTGGATCGTTTGGTTTCAGATCCACTGTGGTGGAATATAGAGGCAACATGATGGAAATTGTGTCACCGTCCAAATACTTCCGGACCTATCTGTATCTCATCATAATTTTATATCCAGACACAAATTTTCATGTGTAATTTGTCCATTTTCACAGCGCTGTGCCTGAGCTGAGGTCTGAGTCGGTTCTTCTGGGTTTACTTCAGATCATCGACATCCTGCTGGAAGGTCATCGCCTCAGACGCAAAATGACAGCAACCGCTCAAAGTTCACCTCCATCAAGACCTCGACTTCATCGTTCTGCAGTTCCAGAAGAATCCAAGGATCTGGATCAAGGTGCACTTTTTGGTCTGGTTCATGGGGGCAAGTTGCTGTATTTTTTATTAGGGTAAACCAGTTATTAGCCCAAAACCCTCCTACGTTGGGTCAAGACCCACCTCTGGTGACATCACGGAAAGAAAGATGGCTGACACAGCTCCAGTGCGATGTGCCACCATCTTGTGCTGCTGATGTCATCTGAAGCCCGAGTCTGTGCAGTAGCGATGGGGAGGCTGAGCCACGGCGCTCAGCTGTCAATCACAATGTCCCACCCTGTTTTTATAACAGTAATAACTAATTAAAACCAACCTGATGAAAAAATGAACGAATGAACACTAACAAACAAACTCAAAAAGAGCGACAGAAACCATCTTTTCAGTTTTTAGTTTGTCCAATCTGCTAACATGGAGGGTGAGGGGTTCATGAGCTCCTGCAGTCAGCCAGCAGGGGGCGTCCAGACGTTCTGACGTTACATACAGTCTATGAGGTCCACAGAGTGTATGGATGCCATTTGCTCCTGCGTCCTTCGCCATCCTGCCTCACTTTACAGGGTGAGAAAGTTAATAACTCCAAACGTTCCATCAGCCAAATGTGTTTATGTGCTGCAGTGAAAACGAGGTCGGCGCTGTGTCCTTTAGCGGCCCGACAGACTCCATCACGCAGGTTGGGGGGGGGCGCTGTACATGGTGAAAATGCAGCTGCATGTAGACAATCGTTTGGCATGACCGCAGTGTAATATTCAATAATATAATAATTTCCCTTCACATTGAGCTTCGGTACTGAACTAGTTTTACTGAACGAGGCCTGATAAGTTTCCCTCTGGTGCTAACGTAGCAGAGTGAAAACACTCGTTTAATTATCCATTCAGTTTTCTACCTGTTTCTGCCTTATTTTGGCTGAGACACTTTAATTTCTATGTGACAGGGACAGAAAACAAGTTGGGGTACTGTCTGTTACGCTGTGAGACCTTCAGGTGAGGTTTTTCTACGGCTTCAACCTCTGTTTTAAAAAGACACGGAGAGATGCACAGAAGAACGTGTTCCTCTGTTTTAAAGGTGGGCTTGGTTTGTGCTAAAAATGGATTAATTCATCTCAGTGATTTGCTCAGACTTTCTGTTTATCTTTGTATTTAATTCCCTTTTATTCTGATTGCACTTTACTCTAATGTATTATATTTCGGCTATTATTTCTTTTACTGATGTCATATTTTTGTTTTAACTGTTTAGTGTATTTTTGAGCTGACAGGGACCTCAGACCCGGTTCTCCTCCTGTCAGCGTAACAGACCTCCTGCTGGTTCATGGCCGTCACTGTTGGTTTGTGGCACTAAAACAACATTTAGTTAGTGTTGCCATGCTGACTTCTCTCGGAGAGTTGGCAGACGTGATGGTCTCGTCTGTTTCTGCAGGGCGGCTGTCTCATGTCCCCCTGTTGCTTCCTGGATTTTCTACACCAGCAGAGTCTGAGTGAAGGATGGATGTTCAGAGGGAAGAACAAGAGGAACAAGAACCAGGACCGGTCAGACCCCAAACCAGAGCCATCCGCCGGCTGAAACTACAGATTTATGTCCTGTGTTACTGCGGTTCCAACTTTACATAAGCTGTCAGTCCGTCAGTCAGGAGAGCTTTGAGGATCTTCACAACATATTTTTATTATCCAGTCTGTTGTTCAGTCAGCAGGACCGATTAGCGCGACGAAGCTTCATTATGCAACAACATGATCATTGTTTTCTCCACAAACTCACCCAGAATGTTCCTGCTAACGTGAAAGTGAGACGGTCGTCTGTTCTCGTTAGAACGTGAGACTAAAG
>KV751422.1:390808-426952 GCA_001698575.1 Mola mola
GAACGTGAGACTAAAGTCTGGTCTCGTTAGAACGTGAGACTGTCATCTCTTCTCGTTAGAACGTGGACTAAAGTCTAGTCTCGTTAGAACGTGAGACTAAAGTCCGGTCTCGTTAGAACGTGAGACTAAAGTCTGTTCTCGTTAGAACGTGAGACTAAAGTCTGGTCTCGTTAGAACGTGAGCCTAAAGTCTGTTCTCCTTAGAACGTGAGACGGTCATCTGTTCTCGTTAGAACGTGGACTAAAGTCTGGTCTTGTTAGAACGTGAGACTAAAGTCTGGTCTTGTTAGAACGTGAGACTAAAGTCTGGTCTCCTTAGAACGTGAGACTAAAGTCTGGTCTCGTTAGAACGTGGACTAAAGTCTGGTCTCGTTAGAACGTGAGACTAAAGTCTGGTCTCTTTAGAACGTGAGACGGTCATCTGTTCTCGTTAGAACGTGGACTAAAGTCTGGTCTCGTTAGAACGTGAGACTAAAGTCTGGTCTCCTTAGAACGTGAGACGGTCATCTGTTTTCGTTAGAACGTGAGACGGTCATCTGTTCTCGTTAGAACGTGGACTAAAGTCTGGTCTTGTTAGAACTTGTCCACCCGAAGAGGACAAGTTTTCCTGAAAGGTCCCTGCAGCTCGGCTACATGTTGTGCAAACCGACAGTTAAACTACGCTTGGTTTGTGGCTTCAGAGTGGTCGGTCACTCCCGACCTCTGAGTTCTGTCGGAATTATCACATGTAAAGCAGGGACACCACGTTCTCACGCAGCTCCACCCGTCCATCATCCGCCTCTCCGGGAAGAAGCGGCGGCCCTCGACCGTCCCCGACCTGTCGGCTGTGATTCAGTGCGCTGCCAAAACCCCGGCTGATAACAAATGCTCGGAAAAGTCCAAATCTGCACTCGTGGCTCGGAGCTCCGCTATCGTTTCTCTTCCTCGTCTCTCCCAGCCTCCATCTTTCACTGTGTCACAGTTCTGTCTCCAAATCAGCGTGCATCTGTCAGCGTGTGAGACCCGACGTGTTGGGGAAACACAGATTAACAGATCCAACATCAGACGCTGTTCAGGCGTCTCTTTCATTGTGTCTCCACATTAAACCCAGGAAATCACAGATACCGTGAAGCGCTGACACCTCCGACTGTGTCCTCTCATAGTTTCACCTGTGAAATTTGACCTTTTACACGGGAAAGTCACAGTTTTACACGACCGGCAGGATTTTGTCAATGTCAGCTGTATTTTTACATCACGTTTATGGTCGACCAAAGACCTGAAGGGGCTCAACGAAGCAAACTGTGAGCAAATATAGGAAAGTACAACTGATGAAGCTCAACCTGAATCGAAAGCCACAGAAAAATTGGATATTAAACTTCGATTTGAAGTTTTATTCAATCTGAGCAACGCAAACATGGAACGTCGGCTTGTTCTATAATTTCTGGGAGGCGTTTTTGCCTCAATCTGGGAGCGTCCAGAAGAAGCTGATTGGATGATCTCGTTGTTCTGGCCCATTTAAAATCTTAAGAACAAACTATTAAATCTTACAAAACAATCCTAAACTGGACAGGAAGCCAGTGAAAGGAGGCCAGAACTGGTGTGATATCATCAGGCTGTTTAAAGTCACATAGAAGAAGCAGCGCCACATTTAGTATCAGCTGGAGCCGACTGTTCTAAACCCACAGCAATAATCTCACTGAGACATGATAAAAACACGAAAGAGTCTCTCGGAACTTTTGGAGGGGAGGGGAGGTTTTACATTAACCAAATGTTTACTACGATCAGGTCGTCCAGAAACAACAATCTCAGTCTTCGTTTTGTTTAGATTGAAGAGGTCCATCCAGGATTTAACATCATTTAAGCAGTTTAGCAATGACTGATTAGTGTTTTTGCCATTTGCCCAGCTTCAGCAAAGCTATGGAAGGAAATAATAAGCTTCTCAAAACTGGAGACCAAGGGCCACATATAGAGGGAAAAGAAAATGGGGCCCAAAATGGAGCCCTGGGGAACCCCACAGGAAGGCTGCAGAAAAAAACATATTCACCAAGGGGAATGTGACCTGTAAACGCAACCTTATTCTCAAAAACCCATGTTTCCTGGTACTGATAGATGTAAACCTGTCTGTGCAAATATCCCACCTAAGAACTGAGGATCACATCCTGGGACAACTTTGGGGCAAAGAAGATACACCTGTGAAAGAGGCACTTGAGGAAGAACACTTTGGGGTAGGTTTTGAGTAAGTTATGTCAGCTCCAGAGTTTCAGTAGGTAATACTTTATCTACTTTATAATCAAAAATATAAATGAATCAACATTAGCTATTTCTTACTAAGGGAAGGCTAGTTTTACTAAAAAAGACACATATTTTTTTACCAAGGAGACAATATTAATTATTCGAATTATTCCTATTTGGTTTCAGGAGCACAAACTACATTTAGATGCATTAATTCATCACTTCAGTCAACATTTTGATCTGATGATTGAAGACATTCACATTAACCCCAGCTGGACCTTCTTGGTTAGCAGCTTTTAGCACGCTAGCATGCCAAAAACTTTAGCTTATAACAGCCTCATTGTTCTACAGCACGCTAACATGGCGAATTTTTTGTTCTGTCTTGTTGAGGTTTCAACAGAAGATCAATGACAGCTTCGTACTTTGACTTGAACCTCTGCATTAATGGCGGACAGGAGAAAGACAGATGCGTGGAAACGTTTAGCAGCTTATATCGACGTGGAAACACAGTCAGCAGCTCCTCTTTGGAGGCAGGTTCAGGGAAGTCGTCCGTCTCACCTGTTATGAGGTGTCTGCCTTGTGGCAGCAGTTTGAAGGTTGGTTGAAATGCTCACATGTGGTTCCTGGAGGGTTCCTGCACGTCTCAGGGTGGAGCATTAACAACCCAATCACAGCAGCACAAAGAAATAAATGCTTGTCTGAATTTTTCCTCCTTGTTTATCTTATCGCAGGCGGTAATGTTTGCCCGGAGCAATTTAAATGTTTTCCCACTGAGAAAAACCTCATCTGTTTCATGCTGTTTCGTGTGTGTGTTTGTGTGTGTTGAGTGGGCCAGAAGGTGAGCTGCTGTCAGAGTCACAGGATCCTTGGAAGACAGTTCGCTCTTATTACAACCTCATCATGCTGTTGTCATTACGTTTGATCTTTGAAAACAGCTGAAACATGTCCTCCCGCTGAACGGTCACGATGTGCTCGCCAGGTTTTTGCCCCGTCCGGCCTCCTCGACTCCCCGCTGACCTCGACTGTATCTCTTGTTAGACGGTTTGTACTCGTTTGTACTTAAAACTGACTATGAGTGTAAGACTGACCGAGGCCGACGCACCCGGTAAAAATGAGCTATTTCTATTTGTTTTCTTTTGTTTTGTTTCCAAGTTCTACTCGCCAGAAAAACAGTTCACGAATAAATCGTCACTTAAATCAATGTGATATAATTTAAAGTTCAGAAGAAGAATGACAGCCTGAGTAAAAATGGTGATTAAAGCTGCAGGGCCAGCAGCAGATACTTCTGTATCTCTTGTCAGACTACTGCTGGGTTGGTGAATTCAACCTCACTGATGTCAGTGATGCGTCGCTGAAATGTCCCAAAGATCTTCAGGGGATTTAAACACTGAAGCCGACTGATAGAACCTGGAGACCTTCAAAATGCAGGATTTTCAGCTTCAGACATTACAGCTTTATTTTATGTTGTTTATTATCTTTGTTGTTGTTTTTGTTGTTGTTTTTCTCGAGGTAGAGCTAGGGGGTTCATGGGTTCCCCTTCCTGGACCTGGACGAATCATGACGGTTTATCATGTTTCCAGGCGGGATCTGTTCCGTCACTGCTCTGCAGTGACCATGACAAGGACAAACCATTTAAATGTAAAATGTAAAATGAAATGTAAAAAGGCTGATGCTGTTTTAAGCGGGTTCGTTGTTAAAGTTCAGTTAGCGTGTCGCTAACTGCAGCCTACAGGACAATAACACAGATTGTCGGTGTCTGAAGTCTTCACTGATTTGAAAGCCAATTTGTACAGTAATTAAAGTTATACTGGAGTCACAAACATTTATACTTCAGTTCCTTCGTTCCATTTTCCAATTTTTTACTTTGAGGTGTTTAGTGAAGTAAAATCACTGAGAGCTGCTTCTTCATGTTCAGTTTTATGTCACTGGTTCAAATTTAAAGCTTCCTGTGGTTTTCCACTGAGTTTCATCGCTGGGCTGTATTTTTCTTTCCGTGTTCATAGTATTGTGTAATCATTCACTGATTGTAAGTGCATTCTGGGAAAATATTAGATTAGTTGATTAGATAATCTGCTTTTATTGTGCTATTTTGTCTGGACTGGGTGACCTTTATTTAAAGAATGCTACTGATCACACAACAGGAGCCGGTTCTGTCGTGTTTTCGCGAACTTGGCTCCTGATTCATCACCGATATGCGGTAGGTCGTAAATATTTCTAAATTGTGATTCTAGAACTTGCTGTGATGTTCCCCATACATGAGCTACAGTTAACGTTAGCTAATCTGGTAAACTTCCCAGGTCACGTTAGAGTAGCACAGCAGTTAAAAACAGGTTAAAATAACGTTTTTTGAATGTCATCTAATTTTTGAGGACCACATTCCTGAACGAATGTGACCAAAAACATGTCCTGACGCAGCTCACAGATCCTGCTGCACCTTCAAGCTGAAAGGATTGTAAAATGTGCAGCTCAGGATGTGTCGTCCTCTCTTGATAAATATTCCTCCTCTATCGTTCTCCTGTGGTTCACTTCACCGGCCCATCTGTCACTATGTTTCATTACATAAGAGCAACAGTTCAGTTCTCATACGTAAGAAACGTATCGCCGACCGGCCCGAATGCATTTCCCCCCCGTCACCCAGCAGAGGAGGCAGAGTTCAGAAACCAGGGAGGACAATCAAGTCCTTATCGGGGGCGAAGCAGACGGATGGCACCGACAACTGGCAGACAGATGGACAGACGGACACAAAACAGACAAATAAAGGAGAGAAATGAAGCTGAAAGAGGGAAGGAGGGAGGAAGAGCCAGGCCGACAGAGGCGATGCCAGGGGTATGTGTCTCAGAGATAAACCCCACTGGACTCGCAGACTCCCTCCTCTCAGCCCCTGCAGCTCCACGCTGGCTCACCGGCCCTGCCAGCTTCCCACAGCGACTGATCTGGGTCCTTGGAGAGCGCCACACCTCCAGCTTCAAACACAGGCAACAGACAGGATGAATGGCTGCCATTTCCTGTTATGTCCAGGGGAGGCGGGGCAGACAGGAGAGCTTACAGGACTGATGGCAACACGGCGAGCGCCGTGACTTTCCCTCGAATGAACCTTCATACAGACATGTAACAAAGACCCGTCAAGTTTGTGTGAAAGTACCAATTATGCACTGAACTGACTTTGATAATGGGAGTGTTTAACTCAATTCCAGCAGAGGGCGCAGTTTATCTGTAGGTTGGACTAAAGGCCTCAGTTTGACTCATCTCAAGGAAAAAGGTGGTGCTGTGAAAACAGACCAGTGAGGATGTTTCACGAAAGAAAACTCTGAATATCACATTTTAAATAGGAGAGGATGTCAAAATCATTCCTCAACATCCGTCCATCCGTCCGTCTGTCCGTCCATCCATCCATAGATCCATCCATCCATCCATTCATCCACCCACCCACCCGTCCATCCATCCAGGATCAGGTTCCTGTGGCTGCAGGGTAAACAGGGTATTTCGAACATCCATCTCCCCAGAAACACTGTCCATTTCCCCCTAGAGAATCCAAAGGTGTTCCCAGGCCAGATGGGGTATAAAAGGCCTTCAGCAGGTTCTAGGTCCACCCAGGCGTATTTCCCAGGTGCCTGGAAGAACTAAGGAAGGAGACCTCCAAGAGGCATCCTGACCTGACTCCTTCCAAAGTGAGAAAGCCGTGGTTCAACCTGGATCATTAAAGACCCCACATGAGTCGGCCAACGAGGACCTAGTCCACTTCACCCAGAGTGGAGAAACCAGGGCCGTCTTCTTGATCCAGACCTGGGAGGGGAGCTTGCCGATGAGTGTTCGGTAGCCTGGCCACGGTTGGAGGGCCCTGACTTGACATAGTCCAAAAAACCCCCGAGAGCCAGGTCACGTTGCCTGGAAGACTCTGACCACACAGACGTATATCCAAAAACAGGTTTTAAACGCTGGTGCACAGGATTGTGGGTGTTTGAGGGTACAGAGAGGCATCCTGGGATTCAGACGACCCTGGACATTGGAACGATCCTGACATATAATCCCTCAAATTCAGCCGGTTGAGGATCCTTCGTGGACTTTGTGTCTCCTTAACCTTCCTTTACTGGTCTGTTTAAACCTGCTGTCTCTTGTTGTACTTTATAAGATTTGTATTCTGGACTTTTTTGACTGTTTTGCTTTGGTCAGCCTGTACACGTGGTTTTGACCGTCGCCTTCCTCTACACACCAAACACCTCGTGTTTCTGCCACCCAGCGTGATGTTGCATTCTTCCAGTGGTTCTTACACACATTAAAGTAAAAATAGTCTGACGGGGGCCAGGGGTTCCTCCTTCAGAAGCTTCTGACGTCCCCACTGAGGTGCGTTACTGAGGCACACGTTTAGGTTCCCCGGTTGAGGTGATTTACAGTGAAATGTTAAGAATCAGGTAAACTGCTGATGGAGGCTATTAAACTCTTCACTATCTGCTCTTCTGTCTGTGCGTGTGGAACGTCAGGTGGTCTGGTTCCAGTTTGGGTGGATCGGGTCACCGACGTGCTCACTGACTGTGTGTCGGGGTTTATACGTGGGGGAAGCGCGCCCTCTGCTGCACGTGTGCTGTAATGACACATTAAAGGTCTGCAGTAAAGGATGACATTTTTTCAGGATTACAATCAGTCACGGGATGGGAATCGTTTTACTCTTAATCACGTGATTGGGACGGGACTCGAATGAAAAGTCAACGGGGACGTGAATTACGTCAATAGACCAGTTTTTAAATATAAAAATATGCACGTACAGTTATTTTATTTTGTTTTTTTTCTTTTAATGTTTTTTCAAGTGTCGCCCATTTACCAAAATTGGCCGCCATTTTGTAGTTTTCCTTTAGTCAGCCAACACTTTAACGCAAATCAAAGAAACTACACACCCCAGAGCCCCGCAGTGCTTCCGGTTTCTGCCTACTCTTCCGGCGCTTCAAAGAAGAAAAGCAACACAACAGCAATGAAGCACAGCGGGCAAGAAGATGCGGAAAAAAACTGAATTAGAACGCAAGGGGATAAACAAGGACCCCTCTATGAAACAAACAGCTTTTTGGGAAGTCTCACATTTAAAAAACTTCATGAGTCGAGCTCGGCGGTGCTAAAACGCTGTATGCTTGTTGTAAAAAACGTGTGTAGTCTTAGTCCAGTACACAGGTGAGTCAGGGACGAGTCTCAAGAGGCATCACCTGCAAGACAAATGTCTCAGAGTTAAACTTGAATTACCAGCATGTGTCAAGTCTCGTCCAACAAAATCATTCTGCTGTTTTCATTTCATATTCTCTAACACGACAAGTCACGTTAAGATAACTTACCAGAGAGTCACAGCAGACAAGATTAAACCTACATGCCCTTTTTCTTTTTTTTTTACACCAATTCACATACCTGAGAATTTGGTGTGAAAATGTTATTGGAAAAATTCTCAATGAATTCATAAAATGCAACATTAGATGAAATGTTTGGGTTTATTCAACTAAAGCAATCTCAGTGTGACCCATGTAATGTTTTTGGTTTGTTTTTTTTTACTGTAAATGACCTCTAAAAGAGCTAGAAACAAGGATGTAGCAGCTGAACCTCCATAGTAAAACTATAGAAGCCACAGGACATGTGTTATTTATGTTTTTGATGCCCTTCAGTGAGGGTTTGTTGTTGTTGTTTGGATTAAGGAAATATTTGCCTCCTCCTTTTGGACCAATTTGTCCAAGTACAGACACATAACTAACTGTGGTGTACATGGATGTACAAACTGATATCTGTGTGATAAATATGGTCTAAACCATCTTAATGCAGTTCCTGTAATGCCAGTTAAACTGTCCAGTCTTTGTATCAGGATCTGATGGTCGATGGTGTCAGATGCAGCACTGAGATCTAACGGAACATGTAGAGATTTAAGTTCTTCATCTGATGCAGTTTAAAGGTCATTAGCCATTTTGACCGATGCTGTTTCTGCGCTATGATGCTTTTTAAAAACCTGACTGGAAGACTTCAAGTGTCGTTATGCAGAAAGTCACATCACTGATTAGTTACCACTTTGTCAAGAATCTTGGAGAGAAAAGGAACTTTATGAGTCGGTCTATAGTTTACTAGATCCTCTGGGTCCAGAGTGGCTCTATAAGGAGGTTTAATCACAGCGACTTTGAAGGCCTGTGGTACAGAGCCTGTTAGCACAGACTGATTGATCGCATCTACTGATTAGGGGCAGAATTTTTTTTAAGCAGTTTAGTCGGGATGGGATCTATAAGACGTCATTGGTCTACATGAACTAATAAGTGAGGTTAGCTGCTGAAGGTCAGTTGATGTAAAGCAGTTTAGGTAACTATTTGGTCGTACAGATGACTCCAAGGTTCCTGCGTTTAAGATAAATGTGCACCGGATGAGGACGGATGTTGATGAATCGTCTTTTATTATTGAAACAGTTTAAACGTTGTTACTACTAAGAGTTAGAGGAACACGTGGTTGAAAGGAGCTCTGACTGTGTGTCAGCCTGGCTGCACTGCTGAAGAGAAACCTGTGATTGTTCTTCTTGTCCTCCATCAGAGTTCAGTAATAAGCTGCTCTTGTGTTGCAAAGGCCCATCATATGTATTTTCAGGCTATTTTGCCAGACTCTTCCAATTTGCTTGCTGGAGCTCCACTTCCTTTCTCAGCTGTGTGTTTTCTGCTCCAGTTTGCAGGTGTGAGGATTACACCGTGGACAGGACTTCCTTGTTTTACAGTCTTCCTTTTTAGAGGGCTGATAGACTCTAAAGTCGTATGCAGAGAGCCTGCAGCCTGTCAGCAAGGGGATCAGTTAGGGAGGGACAGAGATCAGCCAAAGAGTCTCCTCTTCTATCAATGCACAGCATTGAATGTAAAGATGATGTTCTTTACATTCAGCTGCAGTTTCATCTGTTAAACGTGTCGTGTAGAAACGTTTACCTGCTGCTCTGCTGTCACACACTGAAAATTCAAAAGTTATCCAGTGACGATCTGACAGAAAATGATTATGGGGGAAGATGTGACGGAACTACGTACGACGTAACACACGCGCAGCGTCGCTATGGTGACGACCAGGAAGTAGAATCGGCTCTGTGTCTTTAACCGGTGAGTCTGCGTCGCTGTGACGTCAGTACGCACGTGCGCGTGTCGCTGTCCGCGGTGCTAGCTGAGGGCAGGAACGGAGAGCTTGCCGAGCCTCTTTCCGAGCTCGGTTCTGTTCGCGTCCGTCGGTTCTGCTCGCCGTGGATCGTCCCGGTGTGACACAAGACAAGGACAGCTCCGCGTCAGCACGTAGCTGCCACGTCAACCGGTTCCGCTGCGGACGGTGTTCCGTGTCAGGGTATCACCGTATCCAGGCCGTAGCGAACCCACAAAGGGTTCTGGACCAGCGGTGCGGTAGGCTCGTTGTGCGGCGGTTGGTGCTGTTTCCGTCTGTTTGCCTTTGATTTGGTGTCCTTAGTGGGTAGTTGACCAGTTTGGGGCGCTTACAGGCAAATTTTGAGCCCGCGCCACAGCCTCTGATTGGTGGACAGCTGACCAATCAGACGCCTGATCAGGAACCCACACTCGGCACAGTTTTCTTCTGCTAGCTCACCGCTAAACCTCAAAGCTGCTGCCACTGCAGGCGGCTCAGGGGGCTTTTTTTCAAAAATGGCATTTTACTGGCAGAACATCGACGGTTAGAGCTGCTGAAGAGTGACATCAAAGCATCTCCATCGCCGCGTTTTAGGTTCTTCTTCTGTCGCTGATATATGTTCAAGTGTTCAAATTAGTGAACGGTTGAAAAGCCATGACTGACAGCCGAGCCCTGCTGGTCACTGGGGGGGCGGCGTGTCTCTAACCCCAGCGTGTCACTTCCTGTTTCCAGAAGATGAGCGTCGTCCAGCCTGTGACCTGCACCGTCAAACCTGCCGTGTACCTGCACGTCGGAGGCGCCAAGGCAGACCCGGCTCACTCCGGCGTCTGTGTCGTGGACGTCAGCCTGCCCTTCGGGAAGCCGCTCAACGTAAGCGCCAGCGTGCTAAGCGGCCTGGTCGGACCTGGCGCAGTGCATGCTGGTAGTTGTAGTTTTAACCCTTTCGTCCTTGCGGTCTGTTCAGAAGCGTTGGTGTGTTTCTCCACACACGCTCGCTCAGATGACCGCCGGCATGTTTGTGGTGTCTCACACACAGGAAGCTGAAATCTGCGCTCCTGCCTTCAGACAGACCGTAGAATAACATTTTGGGCACTGGACTACTTGTCAGCATTTAGTCCCAGTTAAAAACCCGTTTGAATGGCGAACGAGTGAGTCCTCGTTAGCTGGCGGCCGGAGACGCCTGCAGCGAGAGAGAGTGAGGGAATTCTCCTCCGTTCGTAGGGTGTCATGAGACGGTATCTAAAGACAGCTCTCTTACTGTTCACCCCATGTGGATTTTCACGCAACGGCGATACTTTTGGAGTTTGGTCACCGGGAACGATAAGCTCGACACGGCTGAACAAAGCTATAAGTCACTTCCTGCCAACATGGAGCAGATCCCTGCGGTCAGACAGCCGCGTGTTTGTGACTCAGTAGAAAACACACGTAGCGCCACACGCACAAATCGCCGATGGGATTCTACTTCCTGCCGCTTTAAGATGTTGATGCGATGGACAAACACATTTATGAAGCAGAATTATTCAGATTGTTTTTAGTGTTTTCAGGCAAGAATTGTTGTCCTTTACTGTGACATGTTTGGACTCTTCAGCGTCACGTGATGTTGTTCCATCTCGTTTGACAGCGAGGCCACACCCCCTGCTGCCTGGCAGCTTCTATAGGTCCAGCATATAAGAGGAAAATGTTTAAGCAAGACAAACGCACGTGTTACTAGACGTTACTGGACAAGGAAGCGGCGGGAGCAGTTTGGGGGTTCGGTGCCTTGCTGAAGGGCCGTCGTTGTGCTTATGAGGGTGGACTGGAACCTCCCAGACTAATCTGCACTCCCTTCTGACTGTTTTTGAACCGGCCACCTGCTGTGGTCCTCGCCATCTTCTCGTCTCCCAGTCTAGGTTTTTTGGACCTGCTTCTAGACCTCAGTAGCCCTCATGATGACATGGATGTGTTTAGAAAGAAGCAGAAACACTGGTTTTAAACAGAATCTTTAGGGTCGCGCAGGCTGTCTGACTGCGGAGATCCGTGTCAGCAGGCACACCAGCAACATTCTGGCTCAGTTAGTGGATAAAACAGTGATTTATTTCTGGCGTTACATCATTTCCTGGTTTGTTTCATTCTCCTAAGTTTAAGTTCAGAAATGACCAGAAGTCAGACTGACAGCTCAGTAATGTCTCACTCTGGACAGGAACCACAGTCGTCCGTTTGTCCAGTTCTTTAAGAACCACGGCCTCCGTCTGTGTTTCAGATTGAAAAAATCACCTTTAAGAACAACTACACGGCCTTCGTGACGGTGCGCTTGTTGAGGAGGAGCCCCGGGCAGGAGGCCCCCGCCAGGTGGTGCACCGCTCTGAGAGACCTGCCTCTGATGGACAACCCCCACACCGAGGGGGGCTCGCAGGACTACTACTCCATTCACAGGACACAGGTGGGCGTCGGCCGCTCCGTGTGGCTAACCAAGCTAGCAGTAAGTGTTTAACAGCACTTACAACAAGTCACGGTATCGGCCGATCGGGAAACTCCTGACTCTGAGGCTGCGTTGGGTCTCCATCTGCCTGCGTTCACCACTGACAACAGATAACTTTAGTTATGGACATCGAGCAACAGTAGATATCATAACATCAGCTAACGTCAGTGTTCACCGGCTCCTGAGCCTGCTACAGTTAGCATCAGTTAGCGGTTACTTCAGCAACTAGTGAAGCATCGGTTCGTCAGGAAAGTCTGTAAATCAGTGAGAGTTCCAGAGGACATGAGAGGGAAAACCAGGAAGCTAGAAAACTTACAAGAAACGTGGGAAAACATGGGAACAATTTGGCTGTGGAGGTGATCTGTAAGGGTTAAAGAGAAATTTTTCACTTCAGCTGGACTTAATGAACGCAGGAATCCCAATCTGATCCGATCCAGCAGTCGCAGTCGTGTCTCTCAGCTGTGATTGTGTTCGGCAACAACAGCAGGATCCTGATTTTACATCTCTGCAGTTTGTTGGCTCCGCCCCCAGAACCAGACGGGAGGCTGGCATAGTTTAAAGGCTGATCACAAGAGTGTTGGTGATGTTTGTTTTCTGTTTATTGGTTCAGAGTCACCTGTTACTGCTGTGATTCAGGACCAGCAGCCAGAGCAAATAAAACTCTTCTTCTGTGGTCTCGCAGCTCACAACACACGTCACCACGGAAACAGCGCAGCATGTGGAACAGTCGTCAGCATTATGACGACCTGCGCGTTGGTTCGATGGACATTAGCTCGGTGGGACGGAGGGTTGCCCAGAACAACAAGGCACTGCCGCCATCTTGTTCTGGTGATGTCATTTTACGCCCAAATCTAAGCAGTCGTGATTTGGGGAGGAGCCACATCAGGTTTCCACCCACTCATCATGAGCAGCTCAGCTGTCAATCATGACGTTTCCCCTCCTTCCTATCGCACCAACAACTCATGAAAAACAAACACATCAGTGTGATCAGACGGAAACCAGTTTGGGTTTTAGTTCAACCAATGTGCCACCTGTTAACAAGGAGAGGGAGGGGCTTATGAGCTGTACTGCAGCCAGCCACCAGGGGGCACATTGGAAGAACGCTCATGTTGGCAATCATTATCTTGGTTACCATGGAGATGGATGACTTTGCCAGGTGGTGTGTGGACGCGGGTCGGTCCAGAAGTCAGGAACCAGTGAAACCAGCTCCTGAGTGGTTCCTCGTGGTTCCCGTGTGATCTATCGCATCAGAACATTCCGTGTGACTTCTGCTTGTGTTTGTGACACAGCTGCAGGCCGAGCCGGACCACGTGTCGTCTGTGAGGCTGATCCTGAGGCAGCCGTCCGCCGCCTGGTTCACCTTCAGCCTGGAAGAGATCGAGATATACCCTCACACGGAGGCGGTGAGCCGTCACACTGAACCAATCACAGACGCTATTTCACCTCAGTCTGCGTGTCCGTGAGCAGTGCCCACTGGTCGGGCTCACGCAAACTAGGACGTCCCTTTAAATTAGTCCAGGAAATGACTTCATGACACTTTAACTCTTTACTGTCGCCGCTGTCTGCTCATAAAAATGTAATTATTAGTGTGATAAAAGTGGGATGTCAAGAACTGAAATGTTCCTGATTAATTTAAAATGTCGCTGACGGAGACTTTGCAGCGTAAAAGAGTTACGATTACGGAGCAGGGAACTGATGCGCCGCCCAGATTATTTTCAACTCGTGTCCCCTTTCGGACCTTATGAAATAAATACAACAGATATCGTCTGTGCTCAGTGAAAAACTTGCATCTCCAAGTTTGCTGATTTTGTCTTTCTACAGTCACACAGGCTGTCCGCACACTTCCAGCAGCTGTCGGCTGTCAGCGTTGGGTATCCACAGTCTGTTTCCACCCGGAACAGGGTGGGGACTGTGATTTCAGTATAAAACACCAGGAAAAGGTGACTGATTAGGATCAGGGTAACATGCTCTGGGGGACAGTTTACCAACCTAGTGGGACCTAAACGTGGAGCACGTTATTAACACAGGTCTTTCTAAAATATTGACCCTGGTGACCGTCCTAAACATAAGTTTTCATTTCGGGTCCTAGATGGGTTTATTTTGTAAAGTAGCTGATTAAAAAAAACCAGAAGTTTCAGTTCCATGCTGCTGTTTTTCATTAGATGGTGACGATACCAAAGATGGCTACAGCTCTGGTTCTGACAGCCTAAACCTGAATTGGAAATGATTCTCTGTTTCGACTCTTTGTAAAGTTTAAATAAAGCCCCTGATGTCTTTCACCTGATGGAACAGTGCAGCTCATGAAGCCTTGTTCCTCCTGCTTCCAGGAGCCAGAGAAGGAGGTTTCTGATTGGCTGTCTGACCTGACCCTGGTTGACCAGCACGCGGTCCTGGAGGTACGCAAGTCCATTGTGTTATTGTTCCACTTTAAAGCTAATTAAGAGAAATGTGTTACAGCAGCATGTGTGGTGATGTCATCAGTCTCCTCAACTCTTAAGCCTGAATTCAGGATTTCCAACCTGCCTGAAAGATTCTTGATGAAAACGAGCTCCTGAGGTTTGCAGCTCCGTGATCTTCATGCTGACAAAGAACTTCCCTCATGGGATCTTTTCTTAGACATGTGCCCAGTCAGGTTTAAAGGAGGATTCTGGTGTTTTTCAACCTAAGCTCTAGTTTCTGGTCTTTGGGGTTTGAACACTGATTAACGAGATAAGATTATCAAATGCGACAGCGCGGGGAATAAATCACTTTTTCCCCTCTACGTACTCTCAGAAGGTTCCTGAACTGGCAACACGCAGCAGATCCTTGCAGTCAGACAGCTGTGTGTTTGTGACTCAGTAACTGTAAAGATTCTGCGTAAAACACATTCTGCCGCCTTCTTTCCACACACGCCAGATGTTGATTGTCAAGGGAAACTGTCTTCTGAAGCTTTCCAGGGTTTACCAAAGACACTTGCAATATCATTTTAACCTAGTGGCAATAAAAAAATTAAATCTGACATTTCATCAGGCTCCGCGCTGTTGCAAGTTATAATCTTATTGATTTAAGTGGTCCTAGCAACCACACACCAAACTGGAGTAATGTAAAAACGTGGATTTTATCAGGCTGGAAAATGCTGAAATAATGGTGGTTCTGGATTAAAGCACGTTCAGTTTCATTAAGTGACCTTATGGAAGTTAAAGTTATCCAACGTCGTTTGTGTTCAGTGTCACCCGGACATGAACCTCACGGTGCTCCTTCCTCACTCTGCACACTAAAGCTGAAATAAACGAATAAATCTGATGTTAAAATGTCCAAATCGTGACCGTCTCATGTCGGGAACTAGCGCCCTCTTCTGGTGTCCCCACAGGGCCTCCCGGACCCCCACACCGTTTCCTCCAGCATCCAGCAGATGTGGGCTCTGACTGAGGTGATGCAGACCAACCAGACCACCGCCTCCATTGGACGATTTGATGTGAGTCTGATAGGACTTTCAGACCGACAAGGTTCTGTGCCGGTTCTGGAACCTAATTTTGAAACTTGTTGACATGATCAGACAAAAAATGGACTGATGGTACCAAAAGACAGTTGTTTTTTCTTGTGAGCTCTGACGTTATCAGTGGGCGTGTCACATTCTCAGTGGTATTAACACGGGCTGGTTGGCCAGAACCAGAACCAGAACCAGAGCCAAAGTCTGCCTGAAAGCAGTATGAAACAACACAGAGCTCAACACTGCCCCCAGCTGGCCTGGGGCTAAATCTGAACCTGGTACTGAACCTGGTATTGAACCTGGTTCTGAACCTGGTCCATTCCTCCAGCAGGCCAATGTTTCCTGCAGTACTGAAATGAGCCAGCAGGGGACATAATTAACATCTGAGTTTCTGCCTGAAAATGTCTTTAACGCAGAAGATATTTCATTTTCACGTTAATGAAAAAAGGAATTGGTGTTTGTAAAGTTTTTCTGCTCCCTCGTCCCTGCATGAATTTAATAAAGCCATGAATCGTAGCGTCCCTACCCATGATGCATAGTGCGACGGTCTTAAATGAGTCACTCATAGAGCGGCTTCCTGCACCAGCAGCAGCTTATTTAAGAGATTGTCGTGAGTCTGACTTAAAACTAAAGTAACGGTCCAGACTGCATTTTATGTAACTGGCCCCTGTAGAACCTCTGGTCTCAGGTCAGAGATAAAGGCGGAGTAAACAGGATGTATTAATGAGTAGGCGGGGCTTGTTGCTGACCAATCTCATGGAACATTGGTTTGGACCCTCAGGAGTCCCAGAAGGAGGAAGAAACACATACTGAAGAACAAACAGATTTCACGTGGACATAAATACAGGGTTTCAAAGAGGATGATTATGATGGTTAGATAATATTTTCTCTAGAGGGAAAAAAGTCCCAGTAATCAATGCTAACGAATCACCGAAGCCGATTGAGTCGGGATGACGTCATGTGGTCCCAGTTCAGGTGTATTTATGTCATGAACCAGGACGCTGATCTCTTGCTCCTGTGGTCCTGAACACACTGATCGGTCGGGATCGTTAACAGGAACCAATCTTGTCTGTGTGTGTTGCTGCAGGTGGACGGATGCTACGACGTCAACCTGCTGTCGCTGACATAACAAGCTCCGCCCCCTGCGGTCTGAAGAAGAGGACAACAAGGAACCCGAGAGAGCAGAAGTCTGACTTACTTTAACGCTGACCAACGGTTAATCGACAATCACTTAGTTTTTCCTCTGTTGAAGTAGAAGTTTATATTTTAGGGGTCGAGGCTGCGTTGCAAAACGCTCCGAGAATGTGAAACCTTCCCTCGTCGACTCAGCACTTTTCCAGTAACACCAAAACCCAGAGGTGCTCCTGAGAATCCATCAGCCTGCGTCCCGCGTTTCACTTCAGCCATCTTTTATTCTATGAATCTGTGTGGGAGTTGTCAGATTATTAGGTCACGTCCCTCAGCTACCTTCACACTGTCCTAACATGTATCAGCCATAACATTCACCTCTGCTCTCTCCTACGTTATCAACTGTCATTGGGATCAAAATGAGAGATGCGGCTCGTCTGCTGAATATTCTAACCTGGAATCAACATTCTGGTGGCAGGCGTGAGAAGACAGAGCACCGAACAGCTCATAAAGGACCCTCTCTTTACATGTTCTGTCTTCTGCCTGTGGTCTGAGGACGTCACTCATTGTTCTGCGTCACGTTGCTGCTTGTTTATCCCTCAGACTTAATAAAACAGTGGCCTGCAGTCCTCTCGGTCTGTGGTTTGTGTTCATAAAAACACCAATCGAGCTGACGCAGGCCAAACAAAACGGATACATTTCTTATTTTCTTCGCGTACCTGAACGCCACACCCACGAGCCCGTGCGGACTGTGCCGGGAGGCCCCGTGTGTCTGCCATGTGGCCTCAGGTGAGTCGCTGTGCTCAGAGCTCTGCCTAAAAACTGCGTTTTCACGGCTAAAAGTCTGGTTTAATTGTCATAAACGTGGAGACAAACACTGGCTGGAGTTTTGTGGCGTTGTTATGTGATTAAATGTGTAAACGTACAGATGTTTGGAGCGAGTAGATGTGCAGGTTACTGTGTGGGGAACATTGTTAGCTTGCAGGCGTTAGCTCATGGCTAATCTAGCAGCGTGGCTATGTGAATGGCAGCAAGCTTTACACTGTGATAATGACTTAATTTGAGTTTGTGTCCGTTAATGCTGAGCAGGATTAATGAGCTAAAATTGCTTTGATTATCACTCTAAATCTTAAACCTCACTCCATCCCCACATTCCGCCTCGGCCCTCCAGAAGCTGATTGTCACCGCTGACCGATGAGCCTCTGAGCTCTTCACCTCAGAACCATGAAGCATTTGTTCAGACGAGGCTGTGACAGCAACAGCAACACGTCACCTCAGGCGAGCAAGATCAACCTATGGGTCCACATCTCTGCAGTCTGGGCCCCCTTGTTAGTTAGGCCTTTGGGCCCATTGGGAGCCAATATTTCTCCTTGCTCGTGTACAAAAGTTCTGCAGGGTGAAGACACTATTCTTATCAGTTTGATCCTCCGTCTCCAGCGTCTGAAAGCAAACTGGAGAAATCATCACTGCTGTCCTGAAAGTGTCAGGTCTTTTGGGAAATTTGTAGTGGCTCTCGGCTCCTTTGTGACCTCGATGTGATCTGTTCTGTTTACTCTGAGTGTAGACAAGAGCTGGACACTTATTTAGCTCTGATTAGCAACCTGAACCTGAGATATGGAAAAACGTTTTTTTACGATGATCATAAAGGTTTTTCCAGCAAAGCAGCTTTTTCATTTCTCAATCAAACATTCGCTTGAACTGGTCTGTCGGACACTGAAGAGTTAGTCCTGCTCGTAGGAGCTTTTTCATGTGCACCTCGTGGAAATATGGGACGTTCAGCATCTCTCTGCCCTGTGGTTCCCGGTTTCCCTCCAGAGCCTTAAGATAAACCTGACAGCTGCAGCTGCTCATGTTTAACAATGTGCACATTTGTAACATTTCCATGGAAACGTGCTCTCTTACCCCAACTTATCCACGATCGGTGTGACCTTGCAGGTTTCGCCCTCAGCTGACTCGTCGCAGTTCAGACTTATTCAGAAACTGTCCCTCGACCTCAATAAATGTCCCAGCGCTGCATCAGGACTGTCTTCTCGTCCTGAGTCAGTTTAGTTGATTATTTGCTCACTGTTTCGTCAATGGCCTCCTCGTTTGTGTCTGAGAACCTGCGGTCTGCATTAAATGAACCTGCTTTGTATCCCAGCTCCGTCAAGAAGAGCTCGATCGGGGTTACTGCAGAAACCTCGGCAGGACGACAGGCGAGGGGATGCCAGGACCCCTTCAACGCTGCTTGGGGTTCTATATTTAAATGTATTTTTATAAATATACATAAAAAATGTGCTCACCACATATCAAAAACTCTTTCCTACGATCTCTACGATCACAACTAGGTGACCACTGCCTAAACCGAGCAGAGAGAAACCAGACTTCATCTGCCAGAAATCAATTCTCACCTCAAAAATGTGATTCATGTGGAAAAATACTAGTGTCAGTGCGAGACATCATCTGTACTCGAGTGATGTGAGCTTTGGACAGCAGCTTTTACTAATAGCACAGGAGCTAGCAAACGTTTCATTCCTGAGAAAACTGATTATGAGCGAGAGAATGTGTCTTCCTCCGGGCTGAACGCATGCAGCAGATTCTGCTGGTAATTTGAACAGAAGTGATTTTGTTGTTTTTTGTTTTGAGGGTGTGTGATTTGTGTCGAAGCTGATTCATTTAGTGTCCTCGCTCGTTTCTTATATTGCAAAGAGAAATGCAAATATCTTCTATATTAATATGAAAGCTAGTCTGAAGGAGTAATAAAGTCTCAAATGAGAGAAAATTCAATTTCAATATTGTGAAAAGTGTTGGACTCGGCATCACCTGGGATCCTGAAAACACTCAGAATCTTTCATGAGTCTGTGGTGGCTAGTGCTATCCTCTACGCTGTTGCGTGCTGGGGCAGCAGGCTGAGGGTGGCGGATGCCAACAGACTCAACAAACTGATCCGCAAGGCCAGTGACGTTGCGGGAACGGAGAGTGACTCTCTGACGGTGGTGTCAGAGAGGAAGATGCTGACTAAGCTACGGTCGATCTTGGACGACGTCTCACACCCGCTTCACGACGTGCTGGTCAGACAGAAGAGTACTTTCAGTGAGAGACTTATCCCACCTAAGTGCAAGACTGAACGCCACAGGAAATCATTCCTGCCTGTGGCCGTCAAACTGTACAACTCCTCCCTCTGAATGGCTCTTGGACCTTTTCACTCCCTCAGATCTTTCATCTATTTATACTGCAGTTCTCTTACACTATTTATTTTCTGTCGCACTTTTATTTATTTTACACGGTTCACACTTAAAACTTCCTGTATACTGGATATACTCTTGTATATACTCTTTTTATTAATGTACATACTCCTTTTATATATATATATATTTTGGGTTTTTTTTCACTTCTATGCTTACAAGGAGCAACTGTAAAGTAACAATTTCCCTCGGGGATAAATAAAGTATTCTGAATCTGAATCTGTGTCGATGAGTAATGGAGGCTGTAAAAACTAAAATAAAAATAAGTTATGACCTGCGAATTCACCACATTTTTGGCAGATATTTACTGTATATTGCTCTGGTTTGTGATTCAGAAGAAAGACAAGAAATTAGCTTGTCATGATTAGGAGCTCCGGTCCTGTAAAGATGAAGATTTTAAAATAAAAATTCAAGTATAAAAGGTTTAAATATCAAAGTAACATCATCCCCAGGATGCGAAGCACCAGCAGATTTGCACAGATAGCTACTGAAGTTAGCATGCTAACAGCTAGCATACACTGCAAGCTACTGCTGTCAAACTGACCTCTGGCAGTTTTGGTCTCCAACAGAGTCCAGGTTGGTTCAAAGATTTAAAGAAGATTCCTGGCCAGAAATGTGCCATTTACACTCAGCTAGGACAATTCATGTTGCATGACTGAGACCAACATCGACTGGTGCAGCGTCAATTTGAATTCAGAGGGACCGAATGGAAAAGTTTCCTTGGAGAGCAGCGGACATAAAAACCTCTTTTACCTCCAAGTTCAGAGCCTGTGTCAAATGAGTTCACGGAGCAAAACTCTGACATGTTCAGGCTTTTTTGTTGAACAAATGAGCACTGATGCAGCGTGGGGAGATAAAACCCTGTTGAGGAAGATAAGACGGTGGAAGAGCACCAGAGCTGTCTTACGTCGACAAGCAGTGCAGCTGTCATTAGATTAAATATGTGAGTTAGAGGGAAAAAACAATACATGCAGCAACCAAAAGGTGAAGTTAAAAATATTTTGGAAGAAAGTAGGTCCACTTTCCCAGCTTCTTCTGCCCCAGAGGAGGCCACATGCTGTCATGTTCAGGGACCCCAAGGATGCTGCTTTCTCTTTGTTTTAGTTGTGCTGGAACTTCTTGTTTTTTGAAGGTTGTCCCACCATAAAACTCACGGACAAAGTAGTCATCAAGATTTCTGATGACTGTGCTTGAGTATCGTCACCAAATTCATTGAAATCACGGGATGCATTAGAAAATTTTGATATTGTGTAATATTGGGAATATTGGGAGTTTTGACTCCATCTGTTGTGTTTTCAGTCCCAGTGATTTCTGTGTGTATATGCTGACTGTCCACCAGGTGGCACTGTGTGCTTTGTTTTCTGTGTATGTCATTAACCTTTTACAAAGTTAAAACATCTATTTCAATTTTCCAGGTTTCCTGATTTCTACACTTGACGTCACTTCTACAAGATTTGTACTTTTATAATGGTTTTTTATTTTACTCCATCATGCGTTTTGCACTTCACTTCCTGTCATCCATCTTTCTTCTCGACAAAGTGACCCTGGCGAGATGGAAGTTTGCCAGCGTTATTAATGATCATTGATGAAATGTGTTTTTTTACACATCGAGTCGCTTCCTGACCTTAACACCCAACCCGAATATGTCATAAATGTTACCTCCGTCACGTCAGGGGTTTGAGCTTCCATCCTGCAGCTGCGTAATATCGTGTTTGTCCCACACGGGGCGTCCGTTGTCCCCAATGTTGACTGGAACTAAACTCTAGTCACTGCATGACTCTACAGATCCCAGATCTGACACAAGAGCAACAAATCAAGTATTGATGGCACCTCAGGTGACATCACAGGTCCCCTCATGCATTAGTCAGACTGATGGACGTGTCCTGTTAACCACCAAACGTCTGGTGACGCTCGGTCGGATCTGCTTTTTCAGATATGGATAAAAAGACTGCAGCTACAACAAGCAACGGGAGTCAAAAAGAGGTGTATTAAAATTCAGAATTTTATTTGGATTTGCAAAACATTTCTGAACTTAGTTATAGTAATGTGGTTTTTGATTTTATTGGCTTCAGAAAACAAACAGAAAGTAAAGAACAGTACAGTTTTTATGCCTCCACACTGGTGACAGGCAGGGCTGAAGGATTTATGTTGTCAGGTTGTCGGTCCATTCTTGTGAACATGATATGACAAAACACTGTCACTGTGAGCTTCTGTATTGTGAGGTCAAAGGTGAAACAACCAGCTGCTCTCGACCATCACAAGCAGTCGCTGGTAGAACTCAGAGCTCTTCACTTCCTCTCCCAAAACACCAACAAAGAAGAGCTCCAGTTCCTATAAAGATGCACCTCAACCTCATTGGTTCTGCTAATGTTCATGTTCATGTTTGTCCAGTTATCAGGAATCATGTGACTCTTTTCACTGTGACAGTTTGACCCCCAAACACTGAAGCAGCTCTGTGATCCAGTTTATTACCCAACATGCAGATTTCTACCAATCACAGCAGGACAGGAACCAGCTCAGCTCTTCTTCTGAACCGACGGGGGGGGATCTTTTTAGTTATTTAAGGGAAGTTTCATGTATTATCCCAACAACGTGTTCTAACAGACGTCTGTTTGGTAGCCGGTTACATCGCTATGCCAACAAATTAGAAGGTTTTTCATTTTAGGGAGCCATTTTTAGAGTTTGCTGCTGCTGTCAACCGTATCATGTCAGGTGACCACGAAGCGACTCTGCTGGTCATTGTTCCTGACAGGTGACGGAGCAGGAGAACATCACCGTCACCGTTGCATTGTTGGACTCTATTGATGAATTTAATATAATTTTCCAGGTCTTCTGTGCAGCTCAGAAGCCAACGTGTCATTCATCCTAGTTGTAATCTAATTCTATGTTAGTGATGGAACATTTCATTAGTGTTTTGAAATCCTTTTAATTTCTTCTTTCAGAGGTTCAACCAGGTTTCCACCAATTGACCTGCAGGGACACATGTCACCACTAGATGGAGCTGCTGCTCTGCACTCCTCCTGCCACCTCCTGCTGCAACGCTGAGGTGATTTTTCTTTTTTCTTCTGTGTGTCTCTCCTGTGATATTTTAAACTCTGTGTACAATCTTTTGATCACCATAACCAAGTGATGCAGTAATAGCCCATAAGGCGGACGACTCGGCCGCAGCCGTAGCTTTAGACCGAACGAGCGTTATTGCCGTGTCGGAGTGATGGCGGGGGTTTCATGGAAGCCCCTCCGGACCAGAAACCAATTTCAGCAGCTGTGATGGCCTGTCAGAGCGATGCTAATTGCTCGCTCTCCCACCGACACACAGAACAAAGGCTGGCAATCAAAGTCTTCTTTTGTCACACTCATTAGCCCGGTTACGGCCCGTTTATCTCCGACGGGTTCAGGCGTCGCAGCTTTAACAGCATTAAGCACGGGGTGAAATCTGTCCGACCGTTTGGAAAAGTGCTGCCGTGCCGTGTTTTTGTCGGGGTGTCGGGTGGCTTCTGGTCCGTGACGACACGCTAACTGTCCCGAAATGAGCGACTGACATGCTGCAGCCGCTGGAATCAAACGAAGAGCCACATTCGACATCTGTTGACACACGTGCACTGAGGTGCCAGAAGCCTGGGGATTATTTCCTGTTTTTGTTTTTATTCTGCATGAGTTTCTTACATTTGGAGGTTTTCTGATACTCCATCACAGTGTTCTCCGACGTATCATGGTGAAGGGGCTCGGCCTCGATCAGCAGCCCCCAAACTCACCGCACCTGAAGACAGGAGCTGGATGTTAACGTAGCAACGTGTGGACGCCGTCGCAGTCGACTATCAATCAGCTTTAAAGCTGCAATCAACAAAAAAAGACTGACAAACACACACAAGATCGGTAGATCAAATGATACATAATTTCTTCATCCTGTAAAAACAGATTATAAACAACAGAACCATTATTTGTTACAAAATATGTCTCTTTTTAGATATTAAGTATGAAACATCGTCAAATTACATGTCCACATTTCCTTGATTCAAATTCAGACTTTTATTTTGAAGCTGACATATTGTCAAAGCTTTAAATCTTTATTACGTTCTTGTTAAATTAACCTCACAGAAACACTTGATCAATAAAACATTTTACTATTTAATAAATTTAACTACGGAACATTGAACCCATATTGTCACACTCTCCTTACATGCGTCCTAATTATCGTTCAGGCATTTTATTTACAATATCTCACTGATGTCAGGCTGCAGGACACGTTTACATCTGAATGACTTTATTAAAAAAAAAAAAAAAAAAAATCACCATAAGTTGCAGGTTTGTTTATTTGCTTCAGACCTTCTTGTTCGGCCTCAGTCTAGAATGTTTTAGATTAGCTTTAGATTAGTTTCTGTGGTTCCGCTGACATGTGTGACGGCAGCACTTAGCCTGGAAGTCTGCATATTAACCACCGATGTGACCTGTGAGTCCCAGACGAGTCCGGACCGTTAACGTAGATGAAGCTGCTGCCGGTTCTTTCAGAGGCCGAACGTTCCACGTCACGTGTGCAGAAGGAGACTCGCGGATACTAAAAGACGACCCTAGTTTCACTGTGATCACTATCATCACTACCAATGTTATCACTGTTTTTGTTGTATTCGAAAATAATAGTTGCTGAAGCTTCTGCTCATTTTAACTATAATTCGATATCATTACCGTGTTTTCTCCGCGGCTCGTCCTTGTCACGTTGCTCATGGGGGAATGTTGGGTTTCTCTTCATTAATAACTATATTGACTGATAATTAAAGTGTTGGGTCCGGAACTGCTGTGTCACAACATAAGTTTTGTTGTGAATTGGCCTGATACCAGTGAAAGTGAATTAACTCCATTAAAAAATGGTCTCTGGCGGTAAGACAATGAGACGAAGGACGTGTAATACCAACATTACAACAACTTAACATGACTTGCAGAACTTCCTTTAGTCCTATTTTTAAATTTACATCACGTTGTGCAACTTTCAAGCAGAATAATCTTGTCTCACAACATTAACGGTATTGTTGGCGGTTTTATGGTTCTGATCGGGGGGTGACAGCACCTGGTCAGGCTGATCTCATGATGTGACTGGAGTAAAACAGTAAAGTGATGCAGTTAAATTAGTCAAAGGTGTTGGTACATGCATGCAGCGCTGCAGTCAAGGTAAGTGTAAACGGATTGAATATATTATGACGGTCTTGAAGTTGGGCTGTGATGCCTCCACTTGATGACGGTAATGTTTGTTAACTTTTTAAAGGTGTCGTCTGCAGGATTTGTTGGTACGCGTTTGTAAACACATCATTGAAATTTGGCCCCTCCCCCACGCGACAACCCCACAAGCACATGCTTACCCACAAAGTCTGCTTTGGTGTGTGCGCAACGTGCACTGCAAGCTAATGTAGGAACACCGCATTTGTTGTGGAAATGCTGCTAACTGCTAGCACTTACCTGGCCAACAGAGAGCAGGCTGACTCGGCATCGCTCTTCATCTGCATATGTTCCCTCAGTGTTCACCAGAGCACGAAAACCAAACTCACTCTGGTTTTGGAACCGCTTTTGTTCACTTCTGTGCTGTTTCTGCCATTGCCATTGGTTCTGATACCTGTCAGGTCACTACTCATTTATGATGTCCCACCCTCTGTGCACCGTTAGTGGCTGAGGGTGGCTCATACTCATTAGCATTAGCATTAGCATTGTGCTGCCTGCCAGAAATGAAAAGATCCTGAACACTTGTCTGACCCTCATTAGTTAGATATGTAAAATTTAGCTAACTCACTTCTGCTCTCTCATGTGAGAATGAAATGATGTCATTTCTTCCGGGTGAGAGCCAGAATGCATCATTTATATTCTGATGTCTTTCCAAATTTGATGCATCTTCAAGCAGTCGCGGCGGAATTGTTAGAATCAGACAGGAAGAGGACGAAGTCATCAGCATACAATGAAACGTTGTGTATTTGTCCTGCTCTGCTGAACGCGTCATTTAGAGCTCGCGGGATTGCAGCGAAAAATTCCCCTGACGCCCCAACATTCACAGGACCACGATGGTGAAAACTCATTGACATGTTGCTGTTTTCTCTCATGTGTCACTCAGCTGAAGTCTGATTTGTTTTAATTTACTTTAACACTAGAAATGAAAATCTGATATCACCACTGTTATTCTTCTGTGTCACACTTTGGAAGCTGAGTCATTACTGGCACCTAGTGGTAAAACCTCTGGTTTGAACGTTTATATACGGTTCAGGCTCGATGAAAGACAAACACAATCCGAGCGGAGTGAGTGAATTAATGCAGAAATACGGACGTAGTTAAACTGAGCAGGTTGTGCCAGATAATAAATGTGAAGCTTGTTTCTAAAAGCCTTTCAGTGTCACTGCAGATGAGAAAAACTTGGTGTTATTTAATTTGCTGAGCTTCACGAGAACCTTGTAACTTTAAAAATGTATGGATATAATATAAGCTGCTGACCTGGGAGGATAAGAGGAGAACGGAGGAAAACCTGCAGATAGACGGGGCTCATGTCCACAAGTACAAATCCATCCCCTCTATGGAGTCCTGCAGAAATATTTAAGAGGGCGATGGAAAATAAAAGCTGCCGTCTGAGGGACTCCGGGTTCATCGATCGGAGGATGCAGACTTGATTGAGGCGCTGGAGGATAAGCACACTCGGGGACCACAGACGTGATTCATCTTGTGATGAGCTGTGGAAAGACAGCGAGGGCGCAGGAAAGATGGCTCAGAACGGGCTGACGGTCCAGCAGTAGCCTGCAGGTGGAGGTCACATCATTTCAGGGGTCAACGAGTTCTTGACGGTGTACTCGTTACCGGACTGAAACCATATGATGCTCGCACAAAACCATGTCGGTTTAATGTCCTGATCTATTTCCATTCATTTTGGCGTTGGACTTGTTGTATGTGACTGAAAATGTTAGAAAATCTTTTTTTTTTTTTAAATACAAAAATGGCAAATGGCAAAATGGTAAATCCTGATGTCAGAAAATGTTGAAAATCTAATCAACTCCAGATCTTATGTATATCTATGAATGTGTAAAATAAGATCCAGCTCCCAGGATTTTTTGTTTTTGTGCAATGCCACAAAAATCTATTGGCGCACAGACGGAGGTGCCGATGACTCCGTAATATTGCTGATTATCAGGGATAAGAAAATGGTAAAAGGCCTCATCTGAAGCACCTTCTTGTGAAACCTCCCTCCTGCTCACGTCCTCTGTGAGCCGCTGGTAGAGACCATTTACATACATATCAATGCGTGTTGGGGGGTCGGGGACGACGGCTGCATTTCTGCACGTGGCTCGGCCGCTTTAACTGTTACGTTTCTGCAGGAGCAGCAAAGAGGTGAAGCTCAATCGATCACCATCATCTCGCTCTGTGATTCTGAAGCCATGCTCCTCGCTTGGATTCGGAGTGGGGGCAACTGATTGAAACCATCGAGAAACCAGATCTAATCACACACTCCTGCAGAGGGAGAGAGATTGTTTGTGTGCGTGTGTTAATCACACACAGATCTTAATGAGAGAGCATCTCTGCCCTGAATGTTAAATCCTCCATTTAGTGCAAGTCGCAGCGCGGAACCTTATACATCCTGTAGGAAGTTCCACAGTTAATTTGACAGTGATTTTCCCCGCCTGACTTGTGCTGGGAGGAGGAGGAAGACATGAAGTGACGGAGAGAGACAGAGTGTGTGAGTGTGTGTGTGTGTGTGTGTGTGTGTGTGTCACAGGCCACCACGAGCGATTTGCTGTTTATCCGTTACTTTCGGGCCGCGTCACAGCTCTCCTTTGCATGCGTGTCTAATCTGCAACTTTTCAGTGATTCCGGTTGGGCAGACAAAATAATCTCACCGACATCAAAGTGCATTTGAGTCGTGTGGAAGAGCGAGTCAAACATCAGAGAGACACAGATGTCGTGATGCTCCCTGGATGCCGACGGAGCTGAAATCAGCCATAGTTGACTGGGCGTATAGTCGAGCGCGTCCAGCCTTTGAATTCTGGTATCTTTTAAAGTCCAATTTTCCTGAAATTTAAGAGTCTAAAACTTTGGTTTTGGTCACTTGGGCGATTAAGTTTGACGATTCACCGAATGCGTGAATTATTCAATTTAGAATTTGTTTGTCTTTTACGAATGTTAGCTCACCAGGCAATGACATTTTGAGCATTGTTAGTGGCAAAAACAAGGTTTATTTCCGTTGCTTTGAGGTGCTGTTGCATTGTCTAGCCTCGCCAAGCTAATTGGTCAAAGTCACCAAACTCTATATTGGAGTAATATTCCAAAAAAGCATCTCCATTCGTCCCACTGTATACAAATCCAATCAAAATATCCAAATATGAGCGCTGCCGTCTTGTATTGGTAACATCACTTGTAGTCAGAGCCTGTGCAGTGGCGATCGAGGGGCGGAGCCACCGTATCGAGTTCCCGCCCAACTCAAATATAAGCGGAGCTCGGCTGTCAATCCAAACATTTCAACCACTTTTTCATCAAACATCTCATGAAAACCGAACTGATGAGAAAAATGAACACTTGAACATGCATTAGCGTGATAAAATGAGAGAGAAAAATTTATTTGATGTGTATTTTTAGTTTTTATGTGAAACGCATCTAATCTGCTAACATGGAGGGGGTTTATGCAGCATACAGCCACCAGGGGGCATCTATATGTATTGGCTTTACTGGAAGGTGAGTTGTCTAATTTTATTTCGACATGATGGCAAGAAAAGAAAGTCTTGTTGAAAACTAACTCAGTTAAACAAGATGATGACTTTTATAACTTTCTCTCCGTTGGAACTTTTTCTGTTAATGTTACACATCCATAAATAAAATATTCAGCGAGCGACAATTTCAATTTGACCTGGAGTCTATGTGGAGATGGATGACGAGAGACATCCCTAAAAGCCAAAGCACCCCGGTCACCTGGTGGCTGGCTGCAGTATAGCTCCTAAATTCCTCTTCCCTCTATTTTCCCCAAAGATGGTTTCTGTCATTTTCAGTAGTTCTTATCTTGCTGATGTTCAAGAGTTAATTTTTCTAATCAGTTTGATTTAAATCATTTCCTGGTGGAACATCATGGTACCAGTGGAGGAAGAGGAGACATGTGAGCCACCTTTATTTATTTATTTTATCCATATTTGTTAAGATTAATCCAGCGGCTGCTCTCAGGTCTGACTGTCAACACCTGCTGTTACCGTGGGTACCACCGGTTTCTGTCGTGGGTCCATTGCATAGTTCCAGACTGAAATATGTCAGTGGGCTGAGCGGGTCGACCTCGGATCAGGTTATTGGCGGTCGGATTCCCTGCGTCGTGTGTTGATGACGGTTGTGATCCGTAACGCGGACGTTTTCGGACCGAGCCTCAGATGTGACCGTGGTCATACGGTCGTCCAGGTGGACCCCTCGTACGGCCGCCTTCAGGGCGAGGAGCCGCACGCCAGCAGCTTTCAGACCTAGACTGAGTTCTACTCTACCGTAATCTTACATGTACAATAACGTGGAAAGTGCAGTTTGTGTATATTCCTATGTGGCTGATGCAGTGGATCATAAACACATTATAATTCCTCCACGTATTTAAGTAAACTCACTCATGATCCACAGAAAGTCATGAAACAGCAGCGAGGCTCCGTTGTGGCAGCTGTCGTATCACGACAGCGTGGCTAAAAGCTGCACTCGGCCATCATACGATCAAACCGCATCGTCACAACAGTTACAAAACTGTGCACGTGTTGTATAAATGAGCTCCGTCTCGCCGCCCGTTTGTCTTTTCACTTCTTCTCTCGTTGCCCCGCCCCCACCCTGCACGCTGCACAGAACAAGGCTCGGTCGACCCCATAACTTTCTTTGATATGTAAAAATGTAGTCAGGCTCGCAAACGAAGATGTTTTATAATTCAGCAGCAGTCAGTGTGTTTTTTTAATTTATTTTCTGTTCAAAGTCGCGTCGCATCACTTCCTGCCAGGTTCTGCCCTACATTCGCTCGCAAACGAGCTGCGCAATCTGTCACCAACGTCTCTGTTTACACTCGTGCAGATTCCGCCGTTTTGTCTTGTTGTGTTTCTGTAAAAGTGCTCTCTGTGAAAAGTGAGAGGGGTGTGGCGGAAGTGTTTCCTCTCAGTCTTTTAATCAGTGGCTGGTTTTCAAATCGCTTCGGGGCCTTAATCTCTGGGATGTGATTCGACACATTTGCCTCATCCAGGTTGTGAGGATTTATGAATATGCTACTTGAGCCCCTCGCCTGGGGGCGGAGCTTACCGGCTCTCCCATTGTCTGTCTTCTAAACTAGTCTACTGCACGCTGCTCAGCGGCAGGTTCTAACAGCGGAGTCATTAAGCCACAGATGTTTGGACCGGACTCGGAGTCCCAGGAGGAAGTGGAGGAGCTACATGAACAAGGGCACTTACATGTTGACGTATCACAGCGGTAAAGTTTCGGTAAAGTGTGAAGTTGTCAGGATTGGTTCCTCGGGATTTTCCTTCAGATGTAGAAGTCGCTTTTTTGGAGACTGTTATTGGCGGATTGAAAGCAGAAATCCTCAGTCGAGGTGTTGATGCTTGATTCAGTCATGAGGTGAGTCGTAGGACATAAAAACATTCAGACTGATGATGTCGTCTTTGTAGATCTTGTCAACCTTTATCAGTTAGAGTGATCACATATCAAAAGTCATAGATATGCAGAGGATGTAGGACGAGTGTTTAAATTCAGATTGAACCAATTGAGGCGGCGGCGAAGTAAACTGAATCGGGGTTTCCACTGAGCTGCACACCAGCAGCTTCGCTTGTTCTTCGTCAGTCAACTTTGGCACTTCAGGTAGAATCGAACCAGCTCAAGGCCTCGACCTTATTAACCCTCCCGTACGACGTGGGAAGGATCTGTGCTGTAGGTAGATGGGCCTGGTGAAAACAGTAACCTCTGCACGAGTGAGCAGAATAAGTACGGTTCTGTAAACGGTCAGGTGACTGAACGTTTTCTGTTCATCGGGGAAAGCACTGAGAGGCTCCGCCTCCTGTTCTGCCACCACAACCCAAACTGGATGGATGGATGGAAAACGCTCACATTACTGGGCTTCACATTCACTCCTCCTACGATTGCTGCTCCCCATCCGACTGACTGACAAGAGGAAGTAGCTCAAACGAAAATGAGCACCATCTAATGGTGAGGTAGTAGACTGCAAGTCAGTGCCTCCTCCCTCTCCAATCACACCGTCTGTCCCGAGCTCGTTTCCAACGGACACAGAATGCGAGCTTTTCGGTCTGTTCTTGGCTACCGTGGTGACATGACAGGGCAAGATGGCGCTCTGTGTGGAAGGGAGACCTGCTGGGGGAGCGAAGCAACATATAAACGTGTTGACGTTGGTTCAAAAAACACAAAAACAGTTATAAAGTAAATCTAATCTTATTTAATCTAAATAAGACCCAAAAGGAAATTGATAAAGTAAATCTAATTCAAACTAAGTCATTTCTATATTATACATAATCTGCTAGTTTACTGATTAATTCAATAGACAAATGAAGGGAAAGGTGGAGCAGAAGAGGTAAATAGATGCTGTTAAATCAAAGAACAAAATGTAACCGAACACACTAAAGAAACAGGCTGACTAACTTGGCTAAACAAGCAGAAAAGTGGGAGCTACCGACCTTTAGTGAGCATGGAAATCATAAGTACAAGCAAACAGGAGCCAACTGTAATGTGTCCAAAGATAACTGGACACAAGTGGAGTGCAGAACCAATTCAGTGCTTTAAAAACCAAACTCAAAAACACTCACACAAGAAACAAAATGAAAGTGTCGCAGGCTGCGTGAACCAGCTTCCCGGAGGACCAAACGGCTCCACGGTGCGGAACCAGGCTGAAGCCACCAGTCGACTGTCAGACGAGCAGGAAGCGCTGCAGGAAGTGGCCGTCGAACAGGAAGCCGGTCCGGGAACACCAACAGTAAACAGCTAACATACTGGACAACCGCTTCCATGTGACTATAAACTGATATTACATACACACTTCAGTTTACACACGAGCTTTAACGGAGTTGATTATATCCCGTGATAAGTTCTGTACACTGGACCAGATACTCTGGCTGCTCTCAGGTCTGACTGTAGTTCACCGTAGCGTGAAACAACGCCGGCTGTTGCCATGGAAACCACCGGTGTCGCCAAATCGACTGAAGTCCGAGCGAAGTTTTCCACCGCGGCCATTCGGAGACCTTGAGGCTCGCTGATCTCCCCCTGGACGCCCCGGGTCTTCAGAATTCCTTTTCCTGTCTTCACAGCGACGGCCGTCTCTCTCCCCTCCCCCGCCCCGGGTGGGTTCCCACCGCCGTTGTGACTCGCGTCTTTTAGAGTTCCAACTGGCCACTGCAGCGTCGCTCGTGCAGGGGGATCCTGTGGCCCATTAAGTGCTGTTGCCTCCCACATGTTTCAAAGAACCCAGTCAGATCAAGATCACTTTGAAGTTCCTCTCATCGACGTGCTTCTCTGAAGTCGGCGCGCCTGAAGCTTCTGAAGCCGCAGACAGAGAGAGTCCTGTCACAGAGCTCGGGCAATATCCAACATTACCAATAATAAAATTCATTTTGGATGGTTTTCATATTCCTGATAATATGCGAGTGTTTTTGACTTTCACCTTCTCAGCTTACTGTGATAAATTATTCACATCTTCATTCATCCGCCCAAAGAACAAATAAAACGTCCAGAATAAATGATGAAATACTCTGAAAAAGCCCAAGAGAGAAGACTCAGATTAAAGCGTGATGAGAACTGCTTAAAGGGGTTAAAGGTCAAGTGTGCGGGATAGTGTAGTTGTGGACTGGAACCAACTGACCACTCCTCGTCTCACCCTCCTCTGTGGTGGCTGTGAGAGCTCCCCCCTACAGCTGGCATTCGGTTGGTCATTTGCAGTAAAAAAAACAAAAAAAACACAGTTCTTGGTTTGAGCTGCTTAAACGTGAATGGAAACACGTTTGTGAATATTATATTCCTGAATCCTGAACACGGGACCTTTAAGAGAAACTTGCACAACCACAGCCATGACCAGCAGTCTCGCCATGTAATTTCCATGGTTATTCACGTGAAAATCTGGTTTTCTAATTGCTCTTCTCTCTCCCACAGCCGCTAACTGTTTCACCAAAACTGTGACCCCAAAAAAAAACAAAAAATAGATACATCTGTCTCATAAGATACATGAAGACAACTATTCTCACCCAGCCCGGGTTCACAAATTCACATAACACCTCAAATTTTTATTAGAAAATTACCAAGAAAAACTGTTCTGAGACTACTTACCGATGCCTGCAACAGCTAGCTAACATCTGCCGCAGAGCTGAGATGTTCCACTCCGAACTTTGCTGACTTCTGCGGCTAATGTCTCTCACGTGAAGCTAGTGTCCACCGACACCTGCCAACGCCTGCCAACGCAACCAAATGTCTGCCTTATCTAGCTAATGTCTACCGCAGCTAGCGAATATCTGATGTAGTAAGTAGGTAGATAGATGACTTTATTACTTTATTAAATTAATTCAAAGTACTACTACTAGCAAACGTCTGCCACAGCGGCGCTACGGCTAACATCCGCTACAGATTACCAATGTTTGGCAGTATAAGCTAATGCCTGCAACAGCTAGATGAAAGTTGCCAACCCCGGATAAAGTCTTCCACAGGTAGCTAATGTCTGTCCCTACTAGCAGCCGCACAGAATGACAGTGATGCCTGACACGACCCTGTGTCAGTAACGGAGTGCAGCGAGGACGGTAAATCTGGAACCATAATGTCAGAAGTTACAAACGATTCCTCACACTGTGCAGCCGCGCTCTGATTCGTTCAGGTGACGGAGCGTGAGAGGAGGAAGTGCTCTGAGGACGGCGAGAAAAGCCCTGGGCGCGACACGCCGCACAGCTTGAGCTGCAGCTCCAGAGGCTGAGGAGAGGAAAAGGTAATCCTTTCCTTTCCAACTGGCTCTGAGAAAACAAGCCGGTGGTTGAGCAGCAGATCTGCTTCACAGCGTCGCCGTAAACCCGGGCTGTATGTGTTCGTCCGTGGCCGTGAAGCTGCTCAATAATGGACAGGTTGTGGGATCTATAAAAAATGTGGAGGTGATTTTTAAAACATCTATTTGTCATAAATCTGACTAATCTGCAGCAGCACATATATTGACAATGTAAATGAATCTAAAAAAGCTGCCACCGTGGTACTCGTACTGTAGCACTGTACTGGTAGGACCTTGGTTTTGTGCTCTCTCCACATGAGTTCAAGTGTAGGTTCTGTTTTGTGTAGAGATGTATTGAAAGACGAAGAACCAACTAAAACTACAGAAGTCAGTGTTGTAAAAATACTAGTATCACCTGTAGTACCGTCAGTCAAGTCAGACAGTCTGTAGTTCTGTTTCAGCATTTCCTGTTTTATTTTGGAAGTCTGTCTGCTTGACCTTTTAGGTTTCCCACCTGTAAGGGTTACTTCCCCGCCCTGATGTTTTCACCGACCTCTCATTAGCCCTTTCTGCACACAGACTCTATTTCATCCCCACACTGAAGGATCGCCACCTCTCCGCCCCTGTCAAGTTACTACAGCGGCAGTAAGTCGCTTCAGTGCGACCGTTTACACAACCGACTGGCGTTGTGGAGTCAAGAGGCGTGACCGCCATCAGGCTTTAGTGTGACTGACGAGTCACACGGCGGGAAGAGACTTCTTTTACTGTCCCCACCTGCTGTGTCCTGTTGTCCCTGAAGTCATCGTCTCCGTCGGAGCCCCTGTAGCTCAACTCCACACTGTATCTCCTGTCGTCAAACTGGCCTCCGCCGTTCCCGGTTTGGTTTCCACGTGTTCAGGGGGTGGAGCCCAGTTTTGCTACCTGGAATGCTGCCCCCTCTCCTGTGTTGTTTTGTGCAGTGGGAGGAAGTGGAGACGCGGCAGCCATCTTTGTTTAGGTCAGTGGTTTATCCACGGTATTTTAAGATTCTGATTGTCATATATTTCAATAAGACTGATCAAGTGGCTTTTGGCAGTGAGATTTCTGGTTGTCAGGGTCCTTTTAAAGTCTTTCAGGATCATTTTCTCCTGTCTGACCTGTTTCTGTACATATCTTGGATCTGAGTTTCGGAGCGTAGAACCTCCAAAGCCTCCAGTATTTCCCTCAAAGAGAAGTTAATCAAGTAGTTCCCCAAGCTCAACTAGACATTACCCACAGAGAGAAGCTTCAGAGATGAACCTTATCAGTCCAACATTGCCTCAGGCGGTCCAACGGCCGCATTCCAAAACTCTACAGTGTCTGTATTGTGTTTCTCACGTACAGCAGGTTGTCATGCTCTGAATGTGGACGTAATTACACAGAAATATCCCAGCTTGGCGCTCTGATTGAGCGCGAGTGGACTCTTCTGATGGGCTCATTACGTCGAGGGTGTTGCTCTGTGAAAGTGATTGGGCTTAATTTGGGCAATTGCGAGTGATTAGTTGAAAGAATGAAAGGGAGGCTTTGCTCCAGTGAAATGACTCGGCTATTAAGAGACGAGCCATAAAGGACAATTTATGTACACACACACACACACAGTAAAATAATGTGTGCATACAGCCGCCCTCGCAAAGAAAATATGTTTTTAACAGACAAAATGTGAGTCACATAGAAACATCATTCATATGCAGCCTGTAAATCCCTCACACACACATTTGTGCGTGTTTGTCTGTGAGGACAGTCGTTGACACAGTTGCTTCCACTGCCCCCAACCGTAACCATCATGACTGAATGCTCAACCCTGACCACAACCTGACTGTGTAACCCTGACTCCCAGTCACAGTCTCAACGCTCTAACAGGACTGTAAACTAGTGGGGACCTCTCAAAAAGTCCTCACAAGACCCGTTTCAGGTCCAAACACGCACACACACGCACACACAGAGAACGAAGGGTTTGGGGAAAGGTCAGATTTAATTACATCCAATACTTATTCTTCTTCCAGTCCTAAAACAATTAGGAGTTAATGAAGGAAGTCACAGCGAGCAGCTTGCTGAACGACTGCGGAATAATAACGTACGTGTGTGTGTGTGTGTGTGTGTAAATACTGCAGAAGATGTTTAATTAAATGACAATCACTCAGACAGTCTGTGAATTTCTGCCTCCAGGGAAAACTTGCCTGTTTGTGTGTTTGTGTAAATATTCTTTTTAAAACCTCACACTGTTGCACAAACAGTGACAGTAAAAAGACAAAGTATTGAGGGACATCTGTTGAGGAACATTTGTCTTCTGGCTCTCTGCGTACTGAATAAACACGAGACGTCGGTGGCTTGGTGATCACATTTATTATGTTCATCAGCTCCGTGCATTCGTTTGTTTGTCAGTGAGATTAAGCAAAAGTGACTGGATGGATTTCAACATCACTTGGTGGAAAGACGATAAATGGGCCAAGAAGGAGCCCATTAGCTTTGGATCTGGATAAAGGAGCAGATGCAAGAATGTTCCTTATTTTTTATAACGTGATGTTGACGGACAAAAAGGCAGAAGCTGCTTTATCTACTGGTACTGTTTCCAGACGGACTCGGTCCTGGTTCTGGCTCCCACAAACCGGTCT
>KV751422.1:442018-465125 GCA_001698575.1 Mola mola
ACCCCAGTGATGGGAGGGCCCAGCCCAAAGTCCTCCGGCTCTGCCTCTTCTTCAGAATGCGTGTTGGTGGGATTGAGGAGATCTTCGAAGTATTCCTTCCACCGCCGAACTATAGACTCAGTTGAGGTCAGCAACTCCCCTCCCACACCGAAGACCGTGTGGACGGGGTTCCGCTTTCCCCTCCTGAGTCGCCGAACAGTTTGCCAGAATTTCTTCGGCGCCGACTGGAAGTCTTGTTCCATGGCCTCACCAAACTCCTCCCACACCCGGGTTTTTGCCTCAGTGACCACCCGAGCCGCAGATCGCTTGGCCTGCCGGTAGCTGTCTGCTGCCTCGGGAGTCCCACAGGCCAACCATGACCTGTAAGTCTCCTTCTTCAGCTTGACGGCCCCTTTCACCTCTGGTGTCCACCAGCGGGTCCTGGGATTACCGCCACGACTAGCACCAGCGACCTTGCTACCACAGCTTCGAGCAGCCGCCTCGACAATGGCAGCGCGGAACATGGCCCACTCAGACTCCATGCTCCCCACTACCTCCGGGATGTGGTTGAAGCTCCTCCGGAGGTGGGAGTTGAAGACCATTTTCACAGGGTCCTCAGCCAGACGTTCCCAGCAGACCCTCACTATTCGCTTGGGCCTACCTGGTCTGTCCGGCTTCTTCCCCCGCCACCTGATCCAACTCACCACCAGGTGGTGATCAGTTGACAGCTCTGCTCCTCTCTTTACCCGAGTGTCCAGCACATACGGTCGCAGATCAGATGATACGACTACAAAGTCAATCATTGACTGTCGACCTAGGGTGTCCTGGTGCCAAGTGCACTTATGGACACTCTTATGGCTGAACATGGTGTTAGTTATGGACAAACTGTGACTAGCACAGAAATCCAATAACTGAACACCACTCGGGTTCAGATCGGGCAGTCCGTTCCTCCCAATCACACCCCTCCAGGTCTCGCTGTCATTGCCCACATGAGCGTTGAAGTCTCCCAGTAGGACGATGGAGTCCCCAGTAGGGGCACTCTCCAGTACCTTTTCCAAGGACTCCAAAAAGGGTGGGTACTCTGAACTGCTATTTGGCGCATAGGCACAAACCACAGTCAGGTCCCGTTCCCCAACCCGAAGGCGCAGGGAAGCAACCCTTTCGTCCACGGGGGTAAACTCCAACACATTGGCTGAGAGCCGGGGAGCTATTAATAAGCCCACGCCTGCTCTCCGCCTCCCACCTGGGACAACTCCAGCATAGAACAGAGTCCAACCCCTCTCAAGAAGACTGGTTCCAGAACCTGAACTGTGCGTTGAGGTTAGGCCGACTATATCTAGCCGGTATCTCTCAACCTCACGCGCAAGCTCAGGTTCCTTCCCCATCAGAGAGGTAACATTCCATGTTCCGATAGCCAGCTTCAGCAACCGGGGATCGGACCGCCAAGGCCCCTGCCTTTGACTGCCACCCGATCCACATAGCCCCGGACCTCTATGGTTCCTCCTGTGGGTGGTGGGCCCACATGAGGACGGACCCATGTTTCCTTTTCGGGCTGAGCCCGACCGGACCCCATTGAAAAAGGCCCGGCCACCAGGCGCTCGCCTACGGACCCCTTCCCTAGGCCTGGCTCCAGGGCGGGGTCCCGGTATCCCTCCGGGCAGGGTACACAAGTCCTTGTTATTATTCACTTTGTCTGGCCCCTCACTTAAGATCAATTTACCTTGGGTGACCCTACCAGGGGCAAACAGCCCCTGACAACATAGCTCCTAGGATCATTAGGGCACCCAAACCCCTCCACCACGGTAAGGTGGCGGTTCCAGGAGGGGGGTTCACGTTAAATAAAGCAGTAAATCAGTTGTTTGTATTATTTTCCTAACTTGATCTGAGAGCAACAAATTTTCATCTTAGATTCTTTTTCGTGTCTTTTCAAAGTGTGTTTGGCTGCTGTGTGTTTCTTTGGTTTTTCATCAGACAGATTTGGAGATCAGACAAGTGAATTTGTTCACATCCTTTTTTCAAGTTTGTTCTTCTTTATTTTCATGGAAAACAGGTCAAATATGAAAGGAGATTGTTTTGTCAGCCGTCAGGAAGGAAAGACGAGACTGTTTGGATGCTGCTATGCTACGCTCAACACAACCATTAATAGCGAATAAATAACTTGAGCCTTTTAAAAAGGTACATTTACTCAGTTAAACAAACTCCAGTTTTCTTTGTTCACTCATGAGCTGAACTATCTAAAACGGATTGGATAATAAGTTATTTTTAATGTTTAATTGGCTAAAATCAAACCATACATGTGCATAAGAAATAAAGTGTAGAAAACATGTTAACACAGTAAAAAGACACAAAAGTTTGATGAAAGCCGATTGAGCCGCTCAGTCTTTTGCCACGTTACTACCGTTAATACAATGAATAGATTTGGCTGAAGATAGAGTTAGCTAGCTAGCCAATATTAGCTTTATATGAATAACTTTGTCGTTACTTTAAGTTACACAATGTTTTTTACTTATCTGACGCATGTAGGTGTTTAATCCAGATCTTGATCCTTTACTAAACTTCACTAAACTGCAACTGTTGATGGACTGTCGAGGTCACCTGACTTTGCTTCGTCCTCCGAACTTATGCTAAAAATGTGCGAAATGTTAAAATGTAGTAAGCTAACATTAATGTCCAGGTGCTCGTGGCTACAGGGAGACAGGAAGTTTGAGCTCTCTGACTCCAGTGATGTCACTGTAGTGGGAAAGGAATTGAACTGGTTGCCATGACAACCTGGCCCCCGATCTGTGTGGTTTTGATGGCCGTGTGAAGTTTGATGCTCAGAAGCCTCTGAGCTGCGTCCCCACAGCGGCAGCTGGTTTTTATTACAATGTAAACTGCACGTGTGCATCTGAGCAGAGACGAGAAGCCAAATAACTCGAGTTGGACATGTTTTCCTGCGGTAAAACGTGAGTCGTCTTGTCCTCGCAGGCACGTCTCTGAACCAGAACCTTCGCATGACAACAAAACGCCACCAAATCACCGCTGTGAGTCCGACACAGCTGTAGGCAGGTGTTTCTCTTTTCCAAAACCTGTCTGAGCCTCCGCTCGCTCGCTGCTGCCGATGGTGGCCAGTGGTGGCAAAACATGATGACGTTTGACTTTTATGTGAGTTCTAAAGCACCTTAAAAATAATTAGAAATTTTAAAATTTCACAATAGGAACGAAAGAGTTTGTTCTGTCGTTGTGTTGCTGTCAGAAACAAAGTGAAATTAAAACCTCTTTTGTTTGTTTGTTTTTTTTCTTCTGGCCTGTTGACATTTGAACTAATTTAATTTAATTTAAAATTGAATCTTGAACGTTCTCAGTGTTCTCTGGTTGTTCTGTGTTTCAGAGAGAACTTCCTCCTTCCGGCCTCTGCAGGGACGCAGTTATATCCACGGGACAGCGAGAGAAGTCAAGTCTTCATAAACAACAGCAGAGAACAAGCCAAACGTGCGGAGCATCGTTAACGAGCACCTTCCTCGTCTCGGGACATTTCTCAGCTCGTCGTCACGGTGAGTCGTTTGTTTTATTTATTCAGCTGCCTCCCGTGTTTACCCTGCTGGCTGTGTCCTTGGACTTCCACACGTCTGGAAAACGGATAATACCTGCCACCGTCTAATGTGACCCCCGAAGATCCGGTGCGCTTCTGACTCCACAGATAATAAAGAGCCGAGGGAGGGTGACAGAACACTGACGGGATGTATAATGTGTCGAGCGCGAGCACGATCAGCCGTCAGACGCTGCTGTTTCCGTACGAATCACTGCTCACAGCACAATTTTCCCATCACTGTTTTATCTTAAAGGATGACAGTGATCATCAAAATTAGACCGATAACAAACACTGACTGAAAAAGCTTCAGAAATAGCGAATATTGTAGAATTATTGTTCATAATGGTGAGTGCGGACCTGCGCCAAGACCCATAATGCGCTTCTCTAACGCAGCAAAATTGAGTTTGTAAAAACTCCAGAAACATCAGAGATGCATCAGAACTGTTGATTCATCAACATATGTATGTCATCCATCTATAAAAACCTCACCGTGACCTTGACCTTTGATTATATAATAATATATAAAATATAATAAATGTGAAAATGAAAACCTGTCACCAGACAGCGGCCCCGCACTTGGCCAACCCAAAATCAGCCACTGGGAGGGCGGACTAGCTACTAAAGCTAATGATTGAGCACAGCAAATAAACCGTGTATTACTCCGCGTAGCATTATCGCTAAAGGAGGCGGAGCAATAAGTAAAGATGGTACACTGGGTGAGCGAGGGCAGAAGAGAGAGAAGCCATCGCTTGTTGCTAAGCTAAAGCAGCTAGCAGAACTGGACTCAGTGTGAGTAAGCAGCTGGAGGTTAAAGAGCTTCAGGACAACAGATTCAGCTTTCTGCTGATAAAACTGTACAGCATTTAGTCTTGAGCTCAATCGACTGAGAACTGAAACAACAGGAAGTTACTGAAGAGCATGCAGAGGTGGCGAAGGAAACGACGACGGTGCCCTCTGGTGTTTAAGGTGAAAATTAATTAATTTTATATTTAACACGTTGATTTTTATTGGTGTCACAGTGCAGCCTTTTCGACATGAGAGCTTCTCAAAAGTCAAGACATCTCGACCGCCCCCCTGCTGGCTGGTTTACGGTACAGCTCACAAGCCCCTCCCCCTCCATGTCAGCAGATGGGCCAACCTAAAAACTTAAAGTCAGATTAATGTTTCCCAAAGAGGTTTTATCATCGTTTTAGGTTTTCATTAGATATTTCATGAGATATTTGATTCTGTAAATCCAGATCCTGGATCCAAACATCACCAGCGATCTGAGTCATTCTGCCTCCACGTCTGTCCAGTGGGTGGCGGCGTGGCATCCATCGTTATCATCGTCAGTGCTTGTAACAGCTGATTTAAGATATTTACTGTCTCTCTAGCTGTACAAGAAATGACTGAGTCAGTAATCATCAAGTACGATGTAAACGAACAAAGCAACAATGATAAAATACGTAACACAGAAGAAAGAGGATTATGAACAGTAGCCTCTGTACATGTGGTGTGAAGGTAAACACAGAACGTAGTATAAAATAATAAATAGATAAACTGTTATAATAAATAAACTGTGTGATGAGGTGTGAATATTGTGGTGGTTGTGAGTGGAATGATTTAAATCTCAACCGTCTGTGTTCGATGATCGTCAAGGAGACAAAGTTTGTGGCCAATGAGCCGCCGTGGTACTGCTCTCACAGCGGCTCGGTCATCGTGACACGATTGTCCACAATGCAAAGGACTGTGGGTGACGACGAGAGGACAAGCGTACTGGTTTGTTTAAGACGTCGCCCCGGCCGCTGCGGCAGGACATGCGACGTTTCGCCGTTTGGTGCCTCGTCTTTGTCCACCTCCCGATCCGGGCTTTGGCGCCGCGAGGGATCGTCCAAAAGCTGACAGCTGAGTTTTTGTTGCTAATTAGCAAGGTGTTAGCATCTGAGCTAACATGCTGGTGTTTGCTGAGCACCCGTCTCGTCCCTCTGCTGTCTCGGGCTGTGTGGGCTAAATGTTGTTGGTTTGGTCCTGGTTCCACCAGCAGTTCTACCAGGATCCCGTTGGAACATCTTTAGTTTTAATGTGACGGAGAATGTGTTTAGTCGGTGTCGTTCATCTGTGCTTCATCACAGGTGAGTCAGTGATGTCACTGAGTGAATAAACGTGTGCCGATCGAGTCGGTCACGTTTAGTCGATACAGCCCGAGTGACAAAGTGACAAAATATGGCTCATCCTTAAAATCCACAGAGAAGAAACCACATAGAGTCGAAAGTTTTACTGTCATTGTGTTTCAGATACAATGAGATTAAGGTGTAACTCCAATTTGTGCTCATAAAGACCGGGCACACACACGCGCTCACAGCTAAATAAACAAAACAGAATGACATAAATAAATTAACGTGATGACATATGTTAACAATGTACATATGATGGATATGAACATGAACGATTGCACAGTATAAATATACACAGTTTAAATATAGACAGTTATGGTTTGCTGGATGTTCTTATGGCTCAGGGAAAGAAACCCGTTGTCTTTCTGGCTGTTCGGGCTCTGATTGACCTGTACCTTCTGCCAGAGAGGAGCAGCTCAAACAGGTGGTGAGCTGGGTGGGCGGGCCCTGAAGGACTGGCTCTGGACCATCGGAGGCAGCAGGAGGTGGCAATCTCCTCCAGGAGGGGCAAAGGGCAGCCAACAGTTTTCTGGGCAGGTTGATGACCTTTTGCAGAGCATCCAGCAGACAGTGCAGGGAGACAGTTTGTGAGTAAGTTCTCAGTGGTGGAACCATGGAAGGTCGCCAGCAGCTTCTGTTTCAGTCCGTTCCTGCTCAGAACCCTCAGGAGGTGAAGTCGCTGCTGGGCCTTGTTTGTCACAGCTGTGGTGTTTGTGGACCAGCAGAGCTCCTCAGAAATGTGGACGCCCAGGAATTTGAATGATGTGACTCTCTGCAGACGGTCTCCGTTAATGTCAGGAGGATGTGGTTCCCGCTGCTTTGAAGTGTTCAACAGTAGGTTATTGGCCTTCTGACACCACACCCTCAGTTTGTGATCCTCCTCGCTGTGGGCTGTCTCATCTCCCTCTGAGAGAAGGTCTACCACTGTGGCATCGTCCACGAGTTGAATGACGGTGTTGGCGGGATGGGAGGGGCAGTCATGGGTGTGAAGGGCGTACAGGAGTGGGTTTAGCATACAGCCCAGAGGAGAGCCTGTACTGGGTGTAAGGGAGCAAGAGAGGTGGGGTCGAGTTTCAAATTATGTGGTCTGTCGGACAGGAAGTCCTTAATCCAGGCGCAGGTGTAGACACAGGAGTCTTTTTTATCAGGATGTCGGGAATGATGGTGTTAAAAACTGAGCTATGGTCCATGAAGAGCAGTCTTGCATGGTTTCCAGGTTGCTCCAGGTGGTTCAGCACGATGTCGAGTGCGATGATGATGATGAGGAGGAGCCGCACTGCACTGGTCATCCAGGTTTTTGGTTCGGGAAAACCCAGTTTCAGAGCAAAATGAGATGTAGAACAGGACAGTTTGAGTGTTCACCTCTAGATGAAGCGATCCTGTAGCGGAGAGATGGCTCGCCCAGGCCACTTGTCCATATGGATTAAGTGCAGTGACACATGACCTGACTGGCCTACACGAGGCTGCGGTGCTTAATGTTACCGTAAACAGTTTTCCTCTCTGGTGGCACAAACAGGGTGAATTTGGGCAAAATTGTCTTTGAACATGCCTGATTTAAATCACCAGCGATTATATGTAACATGTCTGTGGAGATTCTCAGTCATCCAGGTCACGGTAGTCTTGGTGTTTCTTCTGAAGGCAACTGGACTTCTTGTAGTTTCTTGAAGACGTTTCTTCTCATTTCTTTTTTTTCTTTCGGCCAATTTAGAACTGAAGAAGCCTCTTGGATGAGAGACGAAACGTCTTCAAGAAACTACAAGAAGTCCAGTTGCCTTCAGAAGAAACACCAAGATTATATGTAACCATCAGGATGAGGTTTCTGTGGTTTACTTATGGACTGTGAAGGTGGGTGAGGGCAGACAGGGCGGGGCTAAAGTGACCCATGCAAAGATCCACATAATCTGGATGTAGGTGTAGAATTATAACCAAGCGAATTTAAGGCCACAAAAAGTTTTTTCTTTTTTATGAAAATAAAATCTAAGTATGTATTTTTACAAGACAGAAATTCAGTTTTAGGGGTTCAACCAATGGCGCCAGCAGTCTTAAAAATATTCAACAATTCTTAACAAGAACAGTGACAGGTGACAGAAATACAATAGCGTACATGTCAGGACGACACCTGCTGTTGATTATTGATCAACATGATTCGTTACCTTGCTGGTCACAGGCCTTTGAGCTTTAAACGTTTCTGTGAGAGAGACGAGAAGAATCGCGAATCCTTTGAATGATGGTGCTTGTCTATAAAGCCTGCGAGGCTCAGGACTGGGCAAAACCCCCCAGAGCGACTTATTGATGAGAAGAGTCAAGACAGCAGTGACAGATTGATGTCAAGGTTTCTCAGTATCTTCCACCTTCCTCCTTCCAGAGCTTCTTAACATTTGTCTTCTCCGGTGCAGAGAGAGAGAGAGAGAGAGAGAGAGAGAGAGAGAGAGAGAGTCTCCAACATCCACGTGTCTTTGGTTGGTTCACACTTTCTTCCCAGGTTCCAATATTTTCCCTGTTTGCAGACGTCATCCTCCCACTGACGTCACCTTTCAAACAGAATGGAGGATGATTTGTGTTCTCCTGCTCCTCCTTTCATGTGGAGCTGCTGCAGCGGGACCGACGCAGGCGGGAAGGAAGGTGGGGGTCGAGGAGAGCTCGCTTCTATTTCTGCTGCATCTTCAAGGAGCATCTGAGTCGTTTCATTCCTGGTTCCTTCGAGCCATGTTTTCTTTTCACATCGCAGACATCCTGTTTATTCCTGCCTGTGTGAACTGTTGACGTGATAAACAGGCCAGAATCTGAGGTGGTCCAGACCAGAGCCGGTAATCAGGGCCCAGTGAATTGTTTTTATTTCTCCAAATGAAGGTGTAGGTTAGCTTACCTTTTAATATAATTGGGGCCCAAACAGCGAACGTTGTGGGACTTTTGGTGTCATATTGGAGATTTGGACCCATGATCTAAACCCAACAGGAATTCGGCCATTTTAAATTTTCTGGTCTCTTGTGTTGGTTTTGGGGGTTTTTGAATTCTACAAGTCTAAGTCCTCCCACAGTTTAAACCTGACTGATTTGGTCAGGACAACCTCAGGACAACCTTATAGATGACAAGCGGTGCGAACTGTGACTCCTCATCAGGTGGGAGGGCCCGTTCAACGCTGCTTTGCAGCTTGAATTCAAACTCAGAAGAAATAAAGTTCAGGTTTAAGGCAACATTTTAAATTCAAGCTTTAGTCATGATCACATTAAAGGAAACTAAACAGAAAACTACATCTTGATTATACACTTGGTTGTATTGCCAACAATCACAATAAGTCAAATCGTGGTATCTTCCAGTAACCAACCCTTTTCGGCCAATAATGTCATAAAATCCACCAATCTTCGACACTAAGAGGTAGCTAGTGTGTTTCTGGGGGCGAGGCTTCACTGGTTACTGAACTTCATTCACTGACTTTGTTGAAGCGATCAAATTTTATAGAGAAAATGCTTCCTGGTTCCAGGTCAGTTTGACGACAGGGAGTCCAGCCCCGAGGTGCTTTACAGAGTTTCCTGATGGGTAGATGATGCGACTTGTATCTGTTGTTAGCATTAGCTTAGTTTGCTGGGTGCTTCCCATGAGGTTGCCAGGAGACAAAGTCAGCATGACAGCCACCTTGGTGGTGTATTCCCTGCGTCAAACTGGCCTCCGTCGGGCGTCGGTGGTTGGTTGAGTGCTGTTCGGTTCTGCTCGGGCGATGTTTGGACATGTAATCAGCGGCGGCTGCTGAGGCGGAGTCAGCTACCTGTATGACAGGAACGCAATGCTACTACTCAGAAGCCCCTCCCTACTTGAACGTTTGTTCAGGAGATGTAGATTTGAGGAAGCAAACACCGCTTCTGTTTCACGAGGAATAGTTCGAGCAACTCATGATTGTTTGACGTTTCAGTTTGTGCCTGTTTTAAACATGTGTGTCCCTGCTGTTGCTCTGATTTTTTTATAGAATTAGTTACAAACCAGTCTGAGATGTTTTGCTTCTCCATTTCTGACTGTGGTGGTTAAAGAGCAGCAGATAAATCAATGTGAGTCCACTGAAGCCTCATTATGGTGACATATTCAGGTCAGGTTCAGCCACACAGTCACAAACATACCAAGAGCTTGGTTCCGGTGCACAGCCAAGCAGGCCAAATTACAACACTCCCAACTCACTCTATGCAGTAAAGGGATTTATTTAAGGCCGCCCCCGTTATTTCAACATTGACAGCCACGTATTTTCATTTTGTTGACTAATTAAAATGTTTAACGGAGCGTGTATGAGCCGCCCACAGTTCACGGATGGTTAGCATCGTAAACACCTCAAATTCAAAGTAACTGACAACACAATGCTGACAAAATCAGAAACTCCTCATTTAAGTCACGAGAAATTGTGAAAGGAGCGTAGATAATAAGGACATTTGCAGCCCAGTTTATCAAACCTGTTAAAGCTATTCACCAAAATAAAGACCAAATTAAGTCCAAGCATCCCAAACACGAGGGCTGGTGGTCACTGGGTGGTGTCACAGTAATGAGTTCCTGAGTGATTTCACATTTATAGCCTCAAATAACTAAGTTAGAGTTATAGTTCAGTGTTTGGAGGTCAAACTGTAACAGACAGTGAAGAGAGTCACATGATTCTTGTTAACTAGACAAACCTGAATATGAATATTGGCAGAACCAATGAGGTTGGGGTGTATTTTTCTAGGAACAGGAGCTCTTCTTTGTTGGTGTTTTGGGAGAGAAAGTAAAGAGCTCTGAGCTCTATCAGTGACTGAATTTATAACACGAGAGCCTGTTCGGGAAGGTCGAGATCAGCTGGTGTTTTCACACTGGCCACAAACCCCACTGTGACCTTTGACCTCCAACATTTAACCAGTTCACCCTTCAGTCCAAATGTAGGTTTGTGCCAAATTGGACAAAAATCCCTCATTGTATTCTGGAGATATTGTGCTCACAAGATGTCAGCTCACAGTGACCTTGACCTTTGAACTTTGACCTTCAAACTCTAATCAGTTCATCCTTGAGTTGGAGTGGACATTTGAGCAAAGTTTGAAGAAAATCCCTTAAAGTGTTCTTGAGAATACTGCCTTCACTAGAGGACGGACAGACGCCCTTAAACTGCCTCTGTCCCTGAGTGTCACCGGCGAGGACGCCGCAGTGCCTGAAGGACGTCCTGAGGTGACAGAAACCACCTTTGGGAGAAATTTCAGCCTGAGGCTTTCTGTTGTTGCATCACTGCTGAAAGTGTCCAAACAGGATGAAAAACCGGGCCGCACCTTCCGCCTGAGCGGCAGGAACTTACCGAAGATGAAGCCTGTCGGTGGATATGACGTCAATGATCCCTCGGTTTAGAACCTCCGTGATGTCATTTTCTGGGCAGTGTTTTATGAGAGAGGCTGAGAAACACTTTGTTTCTCCTCTGCTCGTGTTCAGGTGTTTGTGTGGACGCCACGCAGGCGGAGAGAATCATTCCAAACCTGAGACTGGCAGTGGGAGCCAGGAGATGATGGAGGTTTTTGTCCATTTGGAGTTTCTCTCCTGTCATCTGTGTTTCATAGCTGCGTGTCAACTCTGCTAATCTTTTCTCTGAAAGGAATGAGGATCCAAACCGAATAAAACTTATTTTTCTGAAAGCTGCTTTACTGCTTGTGACAAATAGGGGTGAATTTTAAGTGGAACATGTAAAATCCTGCGTTATTGAGGATGAGCCGAGGACCACGTCGGTTTGGGGATAATGCTGAGATAAGAGTCGTCTGATGGAGACCGAGGTTCAGCTCTGACGTGTGACTGACCCCAACATCAGGGGGAAAACCAGGACGTATTTTCTCCATAAAAGTTTCAGGGGAACGTGAAGAGCGGCCATCCTCTGAGTGGGCCTGAGACCACAGAGGGACGGTTTGGTTTCGACGTGGATCTGGAGACACGGCGTGGAACCGATCTTCACACCCTGCTCCGTATTTCAGACGATCCTCAGATGTAAGTCACAGGTGGGGAAAATCTCCAGGTGTCGTTTGTTACGGGTTCTGTCGTCATGACGGGTTCAGTTCTGTGAGCAGAATGACCGTCGGTTAGCAGGCGTGCGTCAGCCGTTTGCCGAAGGTCGGCCACAGGCAGACAGGATGCGGTGTGGTTGCTGAGAAGGAAACAGACAGCGACGTCAGGGCGATTGATGGGATGGCGGTGCGGCTGGCGATGAGTTTTCACAGGGCGAGGGGCCGATGGAATTATGGCGTCCATCTCGACGCTGAAGCAGGCTGGCTGTCGACGGCGTGGTGTGAAATGTCAGCGGGGCAGGATGCGGCCCACGGCCAGATCCTCCAGAGTCTGTCAGCAGCAGTCAGATTGAGTCCGACGATGAGGAGAAGAGACGGGAGCGAAACTGACGCTGTCGTCCACATTTGGAGCGCCTGCTGTTCCCCGTCTGCCCCGATCTGTGTGACATCAGTGACGGACAGAGCGGCGACACGCACGGCTCGACATAACCAAACATTTCATACACCAACAAGTACTTCAGGGAAAAATTCTCCATTTGGGAAAGTTGAGAGAACATACGGACGCTGCCATCGTGTTGGCTGACAGGTGAACGTAAGTCACTTTCGATCAATTTATCCTCCATACGGGAATATTTCATGGGAAAAAGTAAATGTGATGTCATGTTTCTGGTGTAAAAATGTGAATTCCCTCCTAAAACTTGGTCTTGCTGTGTTTCTATTTGAGTCAACCAAACATCATTTTTCCTGTAAACAATCAATGCAAAGTCTTTAATGTAACATAACATAAAATATAACAGAAAAGACATGATTGGCTTCTGGAAATGACTGAGAACCACCAAATTCTGAGCACAGCTGCCGAGCTGCGACCTCCAAACACCTTCACATCTGTGCTTGATAGGTTCACAGGAAGCTGCAGTCTATTATTTATTAAAAACTAAATAAAATGAATGAAAACAAATAAAGCTTTTGTATGTGACACAAAAGTTTTATCTTCAGATGCCGGATCTGTGTCATCACACAGGCCTTATCGTATGTGTTTCACTGACAAAAGACTAACGAGTCTGTAATAGAAATACACCATCCAATGATCATTTCATAGCTGGACTGCAGTCCTGCACAGCAACTTTCCTGCTCTTCAGTCACGAGAGACTTTCCACAACAGACGTCACAAAGGAGAAAATGCAATAAAACCGGACCGACGCGATAACGACAAGTACAAACGACCAATCGGTGCAGATCAAACTAATGCATGGCTGAATGTGGGAGCGACTGAATGGTTCTTTAAGATCCACACAGGTCAGGGATCAGCAGGCCGCAGGAAGAGCACCTCGCAGTTTACGAGCAACAGCGTCAGAGACCCGACAGGACTGGACTCGGTCTTAATGTGCTCCACCAGAATCCTCACGGTATCGTGAGGTGGTACCTCTGTATCGAGTGGGCAGCCGGTGCTGGCACGTAAGGATCAGGGAAACGTGGATTCAGTGGGGCGTTTGCAGGAGTCAGCAGTATTTTAAACCGCTAGGAAATGATTCAGGAAGGAAGGAAGGGAGGAAATAAAACCATGTGTAATCATCTCCAACTGAGCTCTGCTGGTCCACATTCACATGTTGGCACTAACACCTGAGTGACGAAGGGGAAGTTTAACAGAAGCAACACACGGAATCAACTGCAGACCTTTAACTGTCCTAATTTGTGCAGGATTAATGAAGAAAATACACCAAAACTGGCCATGAAACTTCTCATCAGTGACTTTTCTTAGTCCTTCCAACGGTCTGACTTTGTGTGAAAATACTGAAATGGTTACGACAACACTCATTCTCTCCCAAATGGCTCCGTAAGCATCAGTTCCGTGATGAAAGTCCAGCAGTTTTTATCAGTGTCCCTCCTGCAGTGTTTGCCCTTGTTTGAAAGTTCATCCTCATCTGGATTTTGGATCTGGTTCGTCACCAAAAGTGAGTCACATCCTCCTTGTGTCACATCGAAGTTTCATGTTTCTAACATATTTAGCTGTCCAATAAAAAACAGGTATCTCCAAAACAGGCCAGAACCTGAACCAGTTTCTCATCAACAGTGTTACGGTGTATGAAGAGAAACATTTAGGACCTGACGTGAAAACTTTACTTTTTGTCATCAGTGTCACTGTGAATATTTCAAACGGACTCTGATGATGTCCGGTTACTTACGAGCCTCCAGTCTCCTGTTTATGTCCCACTAAGTTGGTGAAATGTTGACAGCAGCTGTCCTACATGACCTACGTGACCCTAATCAAAGCGTGTTCTTGGTGTCGTGAATTGAAATCAGGATAATCCATAGGTGATCAGTCATCGTCCGTCCTGGGCTTAAATCCTGACATTATTTAGACTCTCCACAGCCGTCGGTGTCGACTTCCAGCATCATTTCTCTGACAACGCTGACCTGTGAATATTACAGAATAAAACGTCTCTCCACGACTCATTCAGATCCCATCGCTGACAGCTGCTGGGAAGAACGTGGACATTCTGACACTCTGACTCTCTAACCTGACACTCTAACTCTAACTTTGCAGTGGAGATACGTGGTTTTATATCGGACAGCGGCGATATATGTATGTATGAATGTGTGTATACAGAGATGAAAAACGCAGCTCGTTCACTAGTTTGTCCCCGTCACACGTCAGAAACACATTTTGTGGCCAGGCTCTTGGTTTGAGAGAAGAAACCCCAATAAAAAAGGAGCAGCGGAGGTGTCAGTCCGGCTGAGGGAGGTGTTTCTGAAGCGTCACATGATGTGGCCTTGGTCGATGGACGGTGCTGACGGAGCAAGGAGAGACAAAGCCCCGCAGGTGCAGCTCTGAGTAACCCCGATTCTCTGTGATGAATCCGCCCGATAGCTGAGGATTGTGTAGCTGAACCATTGTCTGGGCTGATGATCAGCAGCTGCTTCACTGGGGTTTCGTCTCTGATGGGATAACCAGCAGAGGGCTTCCAGGATCACCTGCCTGACCAATCGCCACTGGGGCTCAGCTATTATGAACACACATCAGTGTGATAACAGCTACCTGAAATGAGCGAAACCATCTTCTGTAGTTTATGTGAGTTGAGTTTGAGTTTTTAGTTTAGCCCCATATTCCATCTGCTAACATAGAGGGGCTGGGGTTATACTGCAGCCAGATGTTTTGACCCCTGGGAGCTGTCACGTTGACCATCTTTATCAGTGGCCTTTTGTCTGGTTTCTGAATGTACAGTCTGATTTAGAAATAACACGTTTGCCCACCGCAGCTGAAGGCTCATTCATCCTCCTTATGAAAACTAGGCGTTGTATCATTGTGCGTTCCCTTAAAACTGCAGCGTTTTTGGGCCAGGACGATGAGTTCAGGGCCAACGGGAGACAGAAGAGAGGTGAAGAGGTGGACGTCCATCAGGGGAAACAACCAGACAGCCGGAATATTTGCTTCCACCAAACCAGGCGATTGAAGAACGACAAACCAAGACAGATTTGGTGAGTTTAATTGGTCTGAGTTGGTCAAGGAGAGAAACTGGAGTTCAGAGGGTGAACGGTTGTATTTGTCTATTTACTGATGAAAACAGCTGTAAGAATATTTCCTTTCTGACATTTTAGCGAACTCGCTGCTCGTATATATCTCCCCCTACTGGGGGCTGTCAGACTATCACCTCTAGAGGTAAAACGTGGTATTACAGGACAGGACAGGCTGCGCCTAGCTGGTTAGCATGCTAACTTCAGTAGATATCTCACACTGTTGTTTCTTCATGTTCTGATATCATGTTAGCTCATTTTAGTTATGTAAACTAAAATTGGATGTATGTTACAAACTGGATGTTGAAATGGTGAAAAGAATGAAATCTATTTCCTGCGTGTACTCACTAATAACCTACATTCGTGCCACCATCATACCAGGTAGATACAAGTGGACAAAATGAATTTTTGACAGAGCGACGTCAGACTAACGGAGCTTGTTGTCCTAATTATTGACATCATTACGTGATCTGTAATGTACACTAGTCCTATTTTTGTATTTTCCTCTACGCATCTTGGCATTTCTCTTCTTGCTTAGGAAAATCTCTAAAACACGATTATGGCTCAAATCTTCTCAGGCTGAACCTCCAGCTGCTTAATATTCAGTCAAGAAGCAAGAGGTCAGTAAAACATGTTCTGTTTTATTGACACAATCTGTGATGTCGATAGAGAGTTCAATATCTGCTGAGTGACGAAAGTTAACTCAAAGAAAGAGGATGATTGTGAAACGGAGATATTCGCTTCAGGCAAATAAGAACTTGTGCTGAAGATGAGGAGTGAAAGCAGGAGTAAAACTCCTCTATAAGAGTGTCAGGCTGAAAGTTTTCTGTCCTCTGAATCTCCTGGCAGGGAGCTGAGGAGACATCCCATTATATCCTAACCACAAATTTGTCCGTTTCCAGCTGTATCTCTGACCTGAGGGTCTCCAAAACTTCCGATCATCGAGACATCGTATGTTAGCTGGTAGAGTTTAACCAAGTTTAGTTTAACCAAGTTTATTTTAACCAAGCAGAACCATTGAAAAGCTAAACCAGCCGTCAGTTCTCGGTGAGGAGAAGCTCTGGTCTGGGGTCAGTGATAAAGGCAGGCTGAACAGGATATATTAATCAGTGGGAGGGGCTTGTAACTGACTCATCTTGTAGAAAGCACGTTGGTTGGGTTCATTGACCCAGTGTGAAGAAGAAACGCATATCGATGGGGAACAGCTTTTTACACATTGGAACTCTTTCATCCAGTCAATGCCGTATCTTTGGCTTCTATCACTCTTCTTCAAAAAATTGTCCACTCTAATGTGATTTTGATTTATCATATACTTACGCAGATGATACACTCTTATTTGTGGTAATTAATGTTTTTGCTGAAGTGACGACAAACAGCAACCAGCAGAAAGTGCAGTTAGTTTAACTCAATGTTGATTCGTCTGATACAGAAGGTATGTTTTCTATGAGAAACACCGCCAATCTTTAAAACTTTGTTTCCGCTGAGCCGTATGGTTCAGTTTGGCACGCATGGGAACGGTGAGCCCATTTCAGTTATCTGTTCCACTGGCGACTGTACCATTAGCAAGTGACGTGAAAAGTGCTGTCAGGTTTCAGTAAAGCCTAAACACAGAGCCTGAGAGCCTGTTACAGGAGGGTGTAGGTTCTCATCCTCACCTCTGGACCTCACAGGGTGGGACTGTGGACGCCACGAATGAGGACACTGACTGTAAAACATTCTGAAATCTATCCAAAACAATTTGGCAGAAGAGTCGGCGCCCCCCGGTGTCCCGCATCTCAGATCTCCGCAGGCCAACACTGCAGTCTGTTCCCCCAGTGTCACCAGTTCGAAACATGTCAAGATGCTTTTAACACCCACATTTACACATCATCATAAAGTCCTCCTCAAGGCTTGTGCAGCACAGAGAATCGAACATGCTAATTTGGTCGAACCAACAAATCAATGGCAATTATAGCTGACTGTTAATTTGAGAGCTCCTTTGTCTCAGGTCAGCCACAGAACCCTTCTCTCCCTCATGATCCTGTCAATAACACAAAATCCAACTGACCACCACTGGACGACATTCATGTTTCCCACAGGATGAACTGCAAATGAATCTTTCTGTAGCGCCATCATCAGGTCAACATTTTAACCACCTCACTGAAAAGCCTGTTTTTGACCTTGGTGACATGTCCATGTGTTTTATGTTCTATGACTCACATCATGACTGAAATAAGCATGATCATGGCTAAGGATTTCTGCTTTCAATCCACCAATGAAAAAAGAAAAGGATGATTTTGAGGGTGGAGCTTAACTCTCTGGGAAGGACATTTATTGTTCTGATGCTAGCTAACATCTATAACACCTAGCTAACATCTGCCACAGCTAGTTTAGACTAGTTTAAAAGATGACAGAGCAGGTAAGCTCCGCCTGACTTGGGTTGCAGCACATTCAGGGATCCCGACAACTTTGATGAAGCAAATGTGTAAAGTTACATAAAAGAAATTTGGAGGTGAAAAGGGATTTTCTTCATGAAAACGAAATAAATGGGGTAATAAGTGAAGTTTTAAGGGTTGAGTCGGTGGCTGGAGCAGGACTTTAATGTGACCCGTACTTTGGTTTATGACCTGCAGATCCACCCGGTGAGCTTTACCTTGTGTTTGCTATTCATTAGTCGATGCTAGCATGCTAGCATCAACCAAACTACGAGACAATACGAAATCTCTTAATGAGATATATAATCATAAATTATGCTGAATGATGAAAAGTGAAAAGTGACTGTGGCACTCAAACCGGCAGAGACTCGTTCATAAAAGCAGCTCAAACACTGATAAGGCTCCCAAGTTAGAATTTTATCGAACATTTTTGCTGCAGATAATTTTCTCTCTGGCTTCACTTCTTCGTTGGTGCTGAAGACTGTCGGGACTGAGGAGAAAATGAGTCGCTACAAGTAGAGGAGTGGAAGGACGGATGAAAAGTGGTTGACAGATATTCCTTCCTCATAGTTCACCGATCAGAAGACCTTCCTCATTGCTTCATTCACAACAGAACTTTAATATTGCATCGCTGCCACCTCAGCCAGTAAGAGAACCTGAAACTGTTCTTCACTGCTAAAGCAGCATTTTGTAGTTATTCGGTCGTTAGAATTAAAGTGATCACTGATGAGGTTACAGATTAATGTAATAACGATGTGTAAACACAAATACCTGCTTTTCTCCTCTTTACGTGCCTCTCATTCGTCCTGGTGGCCTCCTCGCCTGACTGGCTGTACAATGTGAGAGCTGCTCAGGTTTCTCACACTGAAAACACAGCTCCACATCCGTGTTTACCCGCAGCTTTATCTCTATTACTTGCTCGGATTGGCTGATAAGATTTATGAGCGTGATACAATTCTGCGGCGAGATCCACTCTGCTTCTCTTCATCTTTGGCAGATTGTGGATTAGGTTAAGTGTGCTCGGTTACAGGAAATATTATCCTCTCCAGTCGTCCGCTGATCCTCAGACAGCTGATGCTTCACACCGAGGTGACGCCCAGCCAGCGTGAGCAGTCCCGTCTGCAGAAAAAACACTGAGGAGCTCATTGTGGAGCAAAGCCAGGAGGCTTCATTTTCCCCAAATACCCATTTTTCCACGTCAGTTTTATCTCACAATGCAGTAAAATCACCACAACAACGTACGAGACAATAGACAGGGAGCCGTCACTGATCACTGACAGACCTGAAGTCGATAGTGAGGTCCAGAGTGAGGATGTTCCAGAATGTTCCAGAGTTTGGGTGCAGCACAGGAGAAGACTGTGGCAGCTGTGGTCTGTGGATGTTGATCTTGTTGTTATGCTTCGGAGTTTTGAATAAGCTACCAGCCAGGATGACACGGCGACAGTCAGTGTGTGATGGGACCAGAACACTGACTAAGATCTCTGTGGAGGTCCGTGTGAGTGACAAACGTTGTTTGGAAATGTCTGTAGGTGAAGGAAGACACTCCGGTAGATGTTGTTTATGTATCTGGTGAAAGAACGAGTACTTTTCCGAGCAACACTGACACATTGGACTTGTGTGGAGACGGCTGTGATAGTTTCAGCAACGCAGAGTCAACAGATCTGAGTTGCAGCTAACGTTAACGCTAAACCCTGCAGAACTCCTTGCTGAGCTCTGGAACTGTCTGAGTGGTCAGAGAGTTGTGGTGCTGACAGTGGAACTGGTTCGAGGTCCACGAGGAGCTGCAGTGAGGTGCAAGAGGATGAGGAGTCAGCCGCAGGGAGGAGGTCACTGGTAACTTTAACCAGAGCTGATTCTCTGCTGTCTTTTGGGCATTGATGATCGTGTAAAGACAGAAGAAAAAAGAAACAGAAATAACACAAAGCAATAAAAACAACGAAAACTGTTCTCCCAAGTCGTGGGAATCAGAAATGTAGAGCCTGACTTTTGCCTTTCCGTGTTTGTTCCAGCGTTCTCCATCCAGTTTGCTCATTTCAGCGTCTCCAACTCGTCTGTTACTCACATGACTTTGTTGATCAGCTGATATGGAGGGTAGTGTTGAAAAAAAAGTCCATTAGCGTGGAAACACTGATCGATGAATTAATAAAATATGGATAAAAGACGTCACGTATTGGATCTATGATTATGGGTTTATTGAACAGTCTTGGGAATAAATGAAAGTGTTGATTTATAAACATTTCATTCTGTTCTTAATACTGCGATGGCATGAGAGGTCCTTAAAAAAAAACTTCATCAGGGAAATGGTCGTAACTGAGCTCATCCTGCCGGCAGTTGGACTCTTGTCTCTTTTATAACGGCTGCATTTGCTGCATTACCGTAATTGGCCACCAGGAAGAAGCAATGCTGAGTGCTAACTAGCCTGATACATTCATGATGGATTGTCACAGTTTCTCACCGTTAAGAGCTCACCCTGTCATTCGCTGCAGGGGCTGATGTCACGGGTTATTGAACCGAGGCCCCCTGTGATGGTAGTTTTCATATTTCACATGACACTTCCTGTGTTCCTGTGAGGCGTCTCTGTGGAACAAGTGTTGGCTGAGAACAAAACAAAACAAGTCACTGTGTCCGCAGAGATTTTGGCTCTGGGACGAGACCATTTTTACCCTCCGGTATAGAAAATTAAATTCTTCCGAGCGTTTTCAGAGAGGTTCAACAGTTGGAGAAGGACGGAGTTTCGTCAACGTGACTGCCGACACGTGATCACGTTCAGGTTGGTGCTGCCCAGCGTTTCAAGCAATCAGGGGCAACCGTTCCTCTGTTCTGGCGTTCCCTCCTCTGAACTGGTTAGATGGATGTTAGATGGTAGCTCACTGTGGCAGATGTTAACTAGCTGTGGCACATGTAAGCTTCCTGTGGCATATGTTAATTAGCTATGGCAAATGTTAGCTCACTGTGGCAGATGTTAGGTCACTGTTCCAGAGGTTAAATAGCTGTGGCAGATGTTAGCTAGCTGTGGCAGATGTTAGCTTGTTGTGGTGGATGGTAGCTCATTGTGGCAGATTGTAGCTCACTGTGGCAGATGGTGGCTCACTGTGCCAGATGTTGGCTCAATGTGGCAGGTGGTAGCTCACTGTGGCAGATGTTGGCTTGTTGCGGCAGACATTAGCTCACTGTGGCAGATGTTAAATTGCTGTGGCAGACATTAGCTCACTGTGGCATATGTTAAATAGCTGTGGCAGACATTACCTCACTGTGGCAGACGTCAGCCAGGTGTGACACTAGCCAGTTTGTCTGGCCATATATAAACATACAGCAACAGGTAATGGAAAATATACATTTTAAGTTTATTTACATTTAGCTCTATAGTTGGTGCACATATGAAAATAATCTTCATAAACAAGAAGTCCAACGCGAGGACACTCTGAGGACCACCAGTTGAGAACCGTTTCCCCAAACATCTCTTTTTTTCTTTACTTTAAAGTTAAACTTTACGGACAGAGCCCAGCAGCAGGTGAAGGTTTGTCCATCCTGTCCCGTCAGTCCCACAGAGGCGCTCTGTGGTCACTGATGAAGTGCCTTGCTCAGGGTTGTCCTCACAGACCTTCTTCAGAGATGAGGACATTAATCATGTACTTTGCTGTGTCAGACTCTCCCATGTGGCCCATCAGTTTGCACCCACACCACTTATTATCACGGCGCAGCGCCTCCGTCGCCTCATTACACCGCCGACTGTTTCTTCACTATAAATAGCATCAGACTGTGTCACCGTGTTGGACGACTTTTAAACGATTAAACGTGTCTGCTGTTAAAGCGTCGGGCCTCGCAGTCAACTTTTTTTTGGCAGCTGACTTGATTCACACGGTGCGGCAGACACACAAGGATGGTCGGATGGTTCTGAAACCTTGATGCCAGGAATCAGACAAAATGAAGGATGAGCTTAAAACAGCTCCACGGCATTATTTTCTCTCTCCAGGAGCTCAGGTGCTGTGCTTTGTTTTTTATGGCTTGTATCAGGTTTGATCTGGGGAATTTCTCTTAAAGTGAAACCAGACTTTGGGACTTTAGAACGTTTTTAAGGTCCCAGTTACAGGGAAGTGTTTTCGATTTTAACCTTAACAGACGGTGACAAACAGTTTGAGAAAAGAGTCGCTGTGATGGGACATCCGGGCCACCAGAGGGCAGCAGTGGACCCGTTGTCCCTGGACCGAACCGCCTCAGCGACATGTTCACACAGGGAGCCTCTGAAACCGAACCGACCGGAACTCCGTCGTTGTCAGGATCCACTTTAATCTTAAATTCAGTTGGTGCCATTTTGGTTGCCCCAAAATGAAAGTTAGTATCCCTCCTCTTCCACTTGTTCTGTTCATCATCATCAAGAACTACTTTCTGTACGAATCGTCATGGACAGTTGGTGGAAAATTCCCAAACCAATCTTTGATTTTTCCTTCTTTTCTGAAAAAAAAAAGGTTAACGTGATTATCAATCGGCCTTTTGGATCTCACACGTTCCCATTTCTCTATTATTGCCTCCGGTTTGTTTATGGTTTATTCCGTGTTGTTTATGTGTTTGCATCCCTTTTGGCCGAGGGTGACTCTCATAAGTATTCAACACACATTTAGAGAAGTACATGAGCACACGCTCATACAGGCCTCACACTCAGCTCAATAACATCACCTAAATAATACAAATGAGTCGGGGCCACAGATTAAACACCAGCATTATTCATTTTCCATATTTTGACCAGTAAATAGATCCATCGTCATCTTCTACCCGCTGGTGGACTAATTCACTTCCTTCGTGCCTGACGTTTAAACTGTTTCTACCTCCGTCTGGATCTGGTTCGTGCCTCCGTGCCGGAGTTCCTTCCGTCCTTTTTTATTTATGGCACTTTGAGAGATCTTCTTTAAATTCCCCACGATTGTCCACTGTGACTGAGGGATGAACTGATTAGATGTTGGAGGTCGAGGTCACTGCGGCCACATGTGGGCCTCCCTTGTGAACATTAAACCAACTTAGCTTTGAGCAGAAGACCTTGACAAGATCACATGACTTAAAACCTCGTGGGCACGATGTCTCCACAATGACAAATTTGGCACAAACCTACATTTGGCCTGGAGAGTGAGGGAAGTCAAAGGTCACTGTGAGGTGAGGTATAGTGAGTCGGCAGTACAGTGGGATCCCCACAAGAACCAGCCCAGCCCTTCTTGTTGACCCTCCACTGCACTCTGACCGTCTGTGACCTCCAGGCGGTCGTTCCTCTCAGAGGAATCGGCTCCTTCGCCGCGCACCGAACATTCTGTCTCTGTACGTGAGAAACCCGACCACGTCTCCTGCCAGTTTGCTCTCTACAGCGACCTGTTGCTGGTCAGGCCAGCTGGTGCTCCGCCTCCTCGGATGATAAATACCCTGCAGTGTGTAATACACTCGTTTTCAGCTTTTGTTTTGAGATCAGCGAGATTATCTGGTTCCTGCTCACACAAACACATTTCG
>KV751422.1:477061-491775 GCA_001698575.1 Mola mola
GTGCTGTGTAGTAGTTGCCATGATAGCACAGTGACAGCACAGTCCAATTTCCTGTGTTGGCTTTTAGAGCAGCAAATGTCTACGATTCAGGGAGAGTGAGCGAGATAAGCCATCGTCACAGCGGCTCGCTCAAATGGAAAAAGATTGTTCACCAAAGAAGCCAAACTTCTACGCTGCCACAGCACACAATCAGTGAGGAATGGAGACTTTTTCACAGAAAGAGAGACTAAGAGAAGACTTATTATTTAGTGGCCAACTGCTGTAAATTGACTGTAGTCAACAGAACTATTGAGCCCTAAATGCTCCTGCACCTTCATATCTTAAAGAACCCATAATGCCTTATTACCCAACTAGATCACTACGCTCCCAAAACACGGCTTTACTTGTAGTTCCTAGGATCTCTGAAATTATTCTGGGGGGCGGAGCCTTCAGCTATCAGGCCCCTCTTCTCTGGAACCAGCTCCCAGTTCAGGACACCCTCTCTATGTTTAAGAGTAGCTTAAAACCTTCTTTTTTGATATAGCTTATAGTTTCACTGCTATAGGCTTAGACTCCAGAGGGAGTTCCCATGATGCACTGAGCTCTTATATCTGTCTCTCTTTCTCGACTCATCCCAACAGCTGATGATTCCTCCCTCAGTGTCTTTTTATTTCAGTCTGTGGTCCCATCGCTCAGGAAGTCTTCTGGTTTGTCCGTTTCCAGTTCTGTGCCTCTTACACTGCAGAAATATTCAGCTGAATTAACATGTAAATGCTCCGACATTTACCACAGAATTTAGTTTATTTGAGCACCGGCATCTATTGACTGCACACATCAAACGCTGCTTTGTGTTCGCTTCATCAAGTGCTTTTCTGTAAATCTGATCAGGGCAGCAGATGAGGTGTCAAGAAAATAATGTTGACTAATGGCCACATGTCAGTCTGAGTCATAATGTTTGAACGACGATGTCACATGTCAAACATAAAACCCATAATTCAACAAATCGCTGCGCTGCTAAGAACACAGAAAGTGTGGATTTGATATGAGTAAAGCAATATACCTAATGGTTACCAGAAATACGGACAAATAGCATGAATGTGGATGGTCGTGGAAGCGATGTGGCCAGCCGTACGACCTGCCCACAGAGGCAACGGTTTAGGCTTGATCCATTTGCCCTGACTGCAGATAAGACACAAACACTGTTAACCTACCAAGGTGGAGGCAGAAGTACAAACGCTAAAACCTCTTTGACCACCTCCACCAGTACCAGTAAATGTATTGATGCCCAAAAGCTTTAAATTGTTTACTGTTTGACCCGACACTTAATTCAGGGTGTGTCCTCCTTACGGCCCTCGAGAGGAGTTAGTATCTCATCCACCATTAATTTCAGCCTCATTGATGTATGTTTGTAATTCAAGCAAACTGGGATGGAGGGAACAAAAAAGGATGAGTCCTGGATGTCTCCCTTCGGAGGTCTTCTGGGCATGTCCGACCGGGATGAGCCCCCGTGGTAAACCCAGAATCCCTGATGGGATTTTATGTCCCGTCTGGTCGGGGATCCGCCTTAGGGAGGGGGAAGGGAGGAGCAGGGAAGTGTTTCTGGGGAGAGAAACGTCTGGAATACCGTGCTGGGCCTGCTACCACTGTGACCCAGTCCTGGGTAAGTGGAGGACGATGGATAAGGGATAGAAGGAACACAACTCTGGAAGTGAGGGGGAACACTTCACTGGTGAGGGGTTCATTGGTAACAGGAGGAAAGTTGCTGCGTTTGCTACTCTGACATTGAGCTGCATGACGCACATTTCAGGTCCCGCCTGCCTGTTTCCTTGGCCAAATCTGCTTCTAATGAACCACTTTGGGTTCTCTACTGTCTGAAAATAAGAACACCAAGTTTGTCCAAATCATGTCCCTTCTTCATACACAAGGTTGTACCATCTCACATGACCCCAACTTGGTGACATGCAAATTGCTGTGCTTCACCAGGACGAAGAGAAGTAAAAACAGGACAAATCCGACAGAGACGCTGCAGTAAGGGATTCGAGGTGAAACGTGTCAATATTAATAATGGTGAAATACACGGTGCTGATCTTCAGCATCATCAGCCGCAGCCTTGTTTTCCTCACTCTCAACTCCTGCTGCTGGAAGCCTGTGTCCGGATGGCTTCTCAAAACGTTAATAATAATGATAACTTCAATTTATATAGCGCCTTTCAAAGAAGCCAAGGTCGGTTTTAAAGAGTAAGAGGAACATGCAAAACGATACAAAACAAGAGAGAGAGAATTAGCAAAACAAGAACAACAGAAAGGAGCATAACTAGCAGAATGTTCTGCGGGGGCGAAGTTAAAGATTGATGGCAGATCAAACTGGTTTTGAAAGAGGTGGACAAGGTCAGGTAGATACTGAGGGGGAAGGGCATGGAGGATGTTCTATGAAAGAGGAAGTTGATCGGGAGCCGGTGGAGATGGGTGAGGGTAGGTGTGATGTGCTACCTGGGCACAGGTGAAGCTGGTTTATAGCTGTGTGTTGGCTCTACGCAGTGATTAGTAAGTAGCCTAAGCATGTGTGCCTGCGTTACTCTTGCCAGATCACTAGCTGGCAGTGGCACTTCCACTGCGCCGAACTACTTCCTTCTTCCTGTACTTGTCCCTGTCCCATCTTTTGGAGTTAATAAACGTGTAACGACAGTGGTTGTTCCACCTCTTCATTAAATCAAATCAAATCAAATTTGTACAGCCCAAAATCACAAATTACAGTCTCACTGGGCTTTTAAAAACTGTTCAGATGTGACGCCGTCTGCCCTCAGACCCTCGAACCAGGTGAGAAAAAACTTCCCTGAACAGGGAAAAATAAGAAACCTGAGGAAAAACCACAGAGGAGAGGATCCTTGTTCCTAGGAAGTCACATGTACAGAACACAACTACATGACAACGACAAAGTATTGATGATGTTGCTGATACAAGTTAAAAGACATCCTTGAGTCCAAGAGTATGTAGAATCTATAAAACCAGAGATATGTGAAGTCTGTCAATCCAGGAGTGGTTGTGGTCTATTGGTCCAGGAGTCATTGTGGATCCAGATTTGTACTGGGCCATCCAGACTAGGATCCAGGTCACAGGATCTCCTGTCCTAATGTGGGCAGTCGGCATCAGACAGGACCACAACAGCAGCTCCATCGTGACCTAGAAAGACCTGCAGGATGATGAAGCAAAAAGACTCCTGGGAAGAAGTAAAGTTAGTGTAATGTTTTGTTAGGATATGGACATTTAGAGGAGCAGAGGGAGGTACAGAAGGGGAGGAGAAGGGAGGAGCTCAGTGCATCATGGAGCGTTCCCCCAGCAACCTGAGCCTATAGCAGCATAACTAAGGGCTAGATAGGCCAGCCTTAACTATAAGCTTTATCAAAAAGGAAGATTTTAAGCCTACTCTTAAAATCAGAGAGTGTGTCTGCCTCCCGTACCAAGACTGGAAGATAGTTCCACAGGAGAGGAGCTTGATAGCTGAAGGCTCTGCCTCCCATTCTACTGTTGGAGATTCTGGGGATCACCAATAACTCTACAGTAATGTTCAGGCTGATGTTTGTGGACAATCTTTACATGAATTTGTCTCAGTCAGTCTTTCTGATGCCGTGACAAAGAGTCGTACAAACACACATATCTGTGGACTACTGTCAAGATCTCCTCGATTTGTCCCACAGCTACAGACAGTGAAGCTGAATGCACAGGAGGAAATACAGAGTAACCACAAAGAAAGACAATTTCATGGTCAGTTCATTATAAACAACTATTTTACTTTCATTTTCATTCATTCATTCCTCTATTTTTCAGTGGTTTTTTTAAGTCCAGTCATTTAATGTGGACTTTTGTAAACATCTTTCACATCCATTTAATTTAGCTTTCTTAAATATCTGCATATTGACAAAGTTATATTTAGAAAATGAGCTGCAATTAAGTTTTGCTTATTTTCTTCAATAACAAAACCCTCATTTAAAAATTGTTAAAAAATCATATGTTGACCTTTAACTTTCACTGTACTTCTGTGATGTAAGTTAGAAATAACCTGGCCGGGATTGTATGAAATTCTGGCCATTCTTTTAAAAAAATTGGCATCTTTTGGAACTATGGGAATTTTTCCTGACCTTAACCTTTGACCTATAAGAGCCTGAAGCTCAATCTGTTGAAGCCAACATAGCAACTCTCAGAATAAAAACAGAAAAAAAATCAGCATGGCCAGTGTTAACAAAGCAGACTTGACCTCCTCTCCTCCTCTTCCATAGTACCTGATTCAGGAAGCTAAGCTAAGATAATACATATGTATAAAAAGAAAAATCCTGAATTACAAGGTCTAGTGTATTTTGACACAGTATAAACTGATGAGGTGAAGATTTTGGTCTGTTTTCACAGGAAACAGCTTCTGTTTCACCCACACAGCATGTAGGCATCTTGCTTTGTCCATGTGACCTTGCACAGGTTCTTTTAGACCGGTCAGGCTGAAGCTCGATGGATCGCTCAGCTCAGCGTACAGGAACGATGAAACAGACCTCAGAGGAAACGGGCCTGTCAGGCAGACTCCTTAATGCTCCGTTATCCACATTCTGATTATTTAAGCACCAAAGGTTTCCATTTAGAAACCTGTGGCTGATTAAACATTATGTTTCCACAGCCTGATAAAACTAAACACGCTGCCGCATTAAGGAGCAACATTGGCCTCTACAACATGAACAGAAGAAGCCTGACGGTCTGATAGCTCCAAGGTGGAGGCGCTCACTCTAAAAATGTAGCTACACTTAATTGTACATTTTGATGCAAATGTGCTTTAACGTGCAGAAACACTGTGTAACCACCACAAACAGAATGAAATGACGTCCGACAGGTAGCTAAGTGGTTTCCGCTAATTTATCAAGCACGGTTCATCAGGCCCCATTAAAGCTTTTACGCGTCCATTTTGGCTGCTGGCCCGTGCAGACTCGCTCCGTTTCATTCTGTTCATGCGTCACACGTCAACTAACTTTGAGCGTCAGAATGTAAAACTGCTGCTGCAGCAGGAGGGTCCATGAAGTCCTGACAGTGGTGTGAAGGCGAGACTTCCTTTGACTAACAGCACCTGGTTGCCCTTTTCTGTTTACTTCACCTCCCGAAGTTTAAAACCTTTAAAAATTCTAAACTCATAATCAATGTTTCCTATTGATGTTACCTTCCTCCCCTCACCAGCGGGGGTCCTAACAACAGATTAACCACAGGTGAGGTGAAACACTTATAAAGTCACCCCTGTTTTTAACCAGGAAGTAATGACCTGAAACTCTGATCGTCCTGGCTCTGTCCTGTAGCACCGACAGCGTGTTTAAGAAGTCTCCTCAGTGTTGTCCCCCGAGGATGAACAAACACGACCGGGCCTGAACAGGACATCAGAGCTCACCTTTCACCGGCTGACGTGTCCACTGGAGTCGCAGATGAAACACTGATGCAACAGGCTGGAAATGAAGAAGACAAAGAAGCTCCGTCCGTGTCTGTTGGAAGTCGCTCTGAAGACTCGCCATCAAAGTTGACTTAACGCTGACTTTTAGAGAAGAAAAGAGCCATTCGCACTAAAAAGCGTTGCAGTATTACAAACGCCAAAGACAATTCAAATCTTCATTCACCGCTTTTAAAGCGCGTACGGGAACCTTGGAGTCTTTTTCACTCAATCAAAACATGCAATTCCAGTGGATTCAGGATTATTTCAAACTGTTGCGTGTCCCATGAATGTGGCTCACACACCTAAACAATAACGGCCATCCCTTCACTTCCTCCAGCTCAAAGGAACGAACCCAAACTCTCCGCCATCTTGAACCTGCTGCTCAGCTGTCACTCATGACGCCTCTTTATAGGGTCAAATCACAAACCAAAATGATTAAAAAAATGAACATTTGGACAAACATCAGTGTGATAATATCTACCTAAAATGACAGAAACCATCTTTGGGAAACATTTTTGACTCCACGTTCAGGGAGGGAGTGAACGGCAGTTTCAGTTAAAGGTACAGCCGTCTAGCCTCTGACCATTTATTCTTGCTGACCTCTGAACTCAAACTTGACGCCTCTCGATCTGGCTCCATTGGTTCATTCATATCCTTAAGATGGGAAACTTCAAATGGGACTTTTCCCTTTCTGAGTAGAACAACAACAGAACCTCTTTAAAAGAAGAGCTGAGGAGGAAATGAATATAAGCAAAAGATTTAATATTTACTGTTATTTTCCTGAATTAATTTCCTCAGGGACAGATGGCTTTTATTTCCTGAATTGCCTTCAGGTTTTTGGAAGACGGCTGACGTTGGTCTTTTATCAGCAGCTACACGTTGTCGTGAACTCGCCATCGTCAGTCTTACTGCTGCCAAGCGCCTCTTGCCAGCGCTGCGTTTATTCATTTCCATCTGTGTGTGATTTATATCCATCTTCAGAAACTGCATTGCTGCAACTCTCCACCACATCAGTGACAAGAACAAAGCGCCTCACGCAACAGCACTTTCCTTCTCTCAACCTGGGCCTGTTGTACCCTTCGATCAGAACTTCGTTGATCACGTCAATTCAGATTCACCAATTTGTTTTTGGCTGCACAAAATGGTATACATGTGTCAACCTCCAGCAGCCCAGAGGTTCCATCGTCGGGCAGATTCCATAGCATCCACCATTAAGCAAAGAATCTGGCCGTGCTTTCGTCAGATCAGCTGATGAGAACAAAGCTACAACTTCAGTGTCACAAGTCTTAATTAGTCGTTTGGTTCCACTGGGCACATTTGGTTCCGTCCTCCCAGCTCGATTCCCCACAGGATCCTTTCTGAGGCTCAGACTGTGTGTATTTCCTCTTCGTTTCTGGATTTGTGTCTGTGTTGAGGGAGGGGCTACTTCGCTGGTTGGGTTTCTGCCTGTTTTGGATTCAACACAGCTCGTTCTGTCTCCATGCTGTTGACAGCCAGGGCCACAGCATCATGTGTTCAGTTTGTCCGTCTATGTCCACTCTGTTGTGGTCTAACTTTGTCCAAGGTCACTGTGACTACATTTGGACTAGTTGGTGAACTGGTCAAATGTTAGTTGTACAAGGTCAAGGTGGGATTTCTGGACAGTTTGGCTTAGAAAACAACCAGCTGATCTCTTCCTTCCCAAACAGGCTCTTGTCTTGTCAATTCAGTCACTGATAGAACTCAGAGCTCTTCACTTCCTCTCCCAAAACACCAACAAACAAGAGCTGCTGTTCCTATAAAGATCCACCTCAACCTCATTGGTTCTGCCATTATTCATGTTCATGTTTGTCCAGTTATCAGGAATCATGTGACTCTTTTCACTGTGACAGTTTGACCCACAAACACTGAACCGGCTTTGTGATCCAGTTTATTAGCAAACATGTAGATTTCTACCAATCGCAGCCCTTCTTGTAGACCCACACTGAACCGTCCCCGTGGTCCTGATTGAGAGGGAATAGACCCGTATGTCACAGCAGAAACAATAGGGGATCTGATATCGCAGAGTGGTTGACTTGCTTTGATTCAATCAACTCTAGTGATGATGCTCAAGAATTTCCACAAGAAACGTATTAAAACATATGAAATGCGTTCCAATTGAAACGACTGCCTATATTTCATAATCACGAGTTGGACGTTGTCAGCTAGTTAATGTTCCCTGACAACTAGCTAGCTTCTTGTCCTCAGAAACCATCCAAACCCATTTCATGCTCTGTGACTTTTGGCCCAATCTTAAGCTTGTAGACAAATTCTGGAGCTTGATGACAGAACCACAAGCAGATCAGAACCACATGTCTACAAGATGCTTGCCAGCACATCGCCGCCTCAAACTATATTTGTAACGGGGTGAATACCTCGACCAACCTGGCACAACAGTGTTATGGATGCCGGCTGAGGGAAAACCACAGACAATATTTGAGGCTGAGGAGGAACACACAAACACGACAACAATACATGCTGCTGACACGTACCAATCCACTCGTTCACTGAATATTTTCTTCTTTTCCCTCGTTTGGAACCAAACCGCATGGTTCATTTTTGCTGGATGTCTACTTTAAAATCCACCCAAACAATCACAGGAAGTCATGTGGTGTGAGCTGCACAGAGATCAAACACTGGATTTCATGGAATCTGAACCTGGATTGAACTCAGGGAAGGTTGAGAATGTCTCTTCTGTGCCTGACTGTGTCTGTTCTTCACGGCATCAGAAACCACTTCTGGGAACAAATAGAGATTAAACATGAATTTAGAGACTTCACGCTGTTTTTCTGATCACAAGAACAAAAAGGTTTCAGCAAGTGAAAGCGACCCAGGAAACATAACATAACTCAACAAAATCGGGGAAACAAAGGCTGATTCCTTTTTGGACAGTTCAGTACACATTTGCTGCTACCGAATCTGCAAAGCCTTCAATAATATGCAAATGGCATTAAAAGAACGATTTGGAATTGTTTTGTGGATGATTTCAACGCCAGAGTTGAAATCACATTGTATGTGTGTGTGTTCAGTGTAGATTCTCTTCCTGAGAATAAATCTCAAACGGCGACGAATCGCTGCATTTTAAGAAGCGTGGTGTTGAATGAGGCCCATTCAGGTCCTCGCGGTCAATCAGAAACAGAGGCAAACTACCCCTTTACCCGTCATACAAGCAGCCTGATGCAGAATTGCTGCCTTTGTGTATCTTTCAGAAAAACATGAACACAAATTGACGTCTAGAACCACTTGAGAGTAAATCGGTTCGAATGAGAGGCTGGCACATGGCTCTGTGTTCTCGCTGAGGCGTGGGTTGAAAGGTTTCATGCTCATTTGCAGACTGTGGCTCTGCCTTCTTCCAAGGGTGAGCAGAGAGAAGGTGTCGGGGGGCTGCATTCGGCTCCGAACAACAGAGGTAAACAATTGCACGTTGTGTGTAGCGCGTGAAGAATCATCCCCTCTACGTCTTTAAACAGGAGTCGCTTCCTGTGAAACGCGCTTGGCAGAATGAAGGCTGAGGAATACAGAGGTTACAACCAAAATCAGTCAGAACGAGGAGACCTCTGACCTCCTGATTCACAGGAACTCGTTTTAGAAGATGGGAAGTGTTGTTTTCAAAACGATGACATTTCTCAGTTTCAACGTTCGATATGTTGTCTTTGTGTTATTTTCAATGAAACGAGGATTCAGAGTTTTGCAAACCATAACATTCATCCTGAGCTTTAGACAGAATCTCGAGTGTTCTGGAACCGGTTCCGCTTTACGATGAGAACAAATTTTCACATGCAAAGACCATCTGCTTTCTTTGGAATTGACACTCAGACAAAGACTCGTTAATCATTTCCCTGTCGAGAGGAGAATCTCCGTCTTTTGAACTCGGAGACGATTCTTCAAATTCTGGCACATCTCTTCTTTTCGCCGCACATTTTTCAGCTCGTGATGTGGAGTCTGTTATGTAAACTGTCCCACTTCCTCTGCAGTCGTCTCGGGCATCACGGAGGATTCCCAGGACCAGAATAGTTCCTGCAGTGGGAGTTGGACTGGCTGTTGGTGTGTGTGTGTGTGTGTGTGAGTTGAGGGGGGGGTTGGAACAAAAGAAGTGAGAGAATAAGTGAAAATAGGCAGCTAAAGTGCAGGTGTCAGTAGTAGATTCGAGCATCACCCAGTGAGGAAAATTGAGACACACACACACACACAGAGCACGATGGAGGACGAGTCTGATTGATGGCATGTCTCTCAGGGCTCTGGTTAAAAGGGGGAGGATCGGGGCTCCAGGCTTCAGCCACAGGAGCGTGTAATGACTGCTAAGGAATTTCAATGGCCCCAAATTCCTCCGAGAGATCCGCCAGAGCCTCCCCCCCATCCTTCTCTGTTAAACTGCCTTCCCCGCCCCCCCGACACTCACTCTGTGCTCCCAGCACAGCGTGAGGTTTCACCGTGAAACTCTTCATTTAGGAGCGATTCTCACGTTTTCTCTGGCTTTCTTGTGTTCATTAGAATGAGGTTGGTGATATGTTGAAGAGATGGAAAAACAAGATCAGAGAGTGAATCTCTAATGTGTTCGTCGGTCTGACAGCTGAAATGAGGCGGATTGACTTTAAAAAAACACCTTAAGCCCAAACTCCAGAATAGATTTTGCTCCTACCTGTCATGCTGTTTATTTAGACGTGTCAGTGAGTTTGTATTGGTGGTGATATTGCGATGTAAGTTTGTGTTTCATATGCATAATTACGGTAACATTATTTGTTGTTTTCCAAGGACAAAAGAGTTTTGTTTTTATCTGCTCAGATGTGTAATAATCTATAAACTCATTGTCATCCGTGTCCTTTGAGAAGGAGTATAAGCAGTTTAGTACTGTGGTAGAAAGTCCATGTAGCAGCGTTTACCATCGCCATGCAGTAATACCAGGACAACAATTTTGCCAACATCTGCGTTTAATTGGATGTTATTGAACACCTTTGGACTGCCTCCTTGCCTCCCTTCTTGCAGAGAAGGCTGCTGTGAATGAGATCAGAAAAAGTCTAATTCTTTATTTTTTGCTTTTATTTTCTTGCTTCAGCTGCCGGGTTATTATTTGGTGTCTCTGTGGTCTGTGTCCAGGAGCCGGACAGTTTTCACAGGCGTCACTTAGACGTTTCCGTGTATTAGTGTCAAGAAATAGTGATCACTTTGTACAATTACATGAAGTTGTTTTTATATAAGTTTGTGACCGCAGGGATAAGTAGTTCGGTCTCACGGCAGCGGCGGCTAGACGTGTTCCAACACTTACAGGTGCCACGCCAATGACCCTGCTCAGCTCCTGGAGCAGCTCGTCTCCTACACTGATGTACGTTGTTGCCAACCATCAATCAACACCAAAGAAGAAGTTGTTTCTTCTCTGTAGAAAAATGGACGAGGAGAGACGATTTACTGACATTGAAATGATCCCTGGCTGTACAACCCACAGTTCTGTTATTACAAAGATAAAGGCAGAAAAAGATGCCTGGAGGTTTTTTCCTCGGTTGAAAAATTCACCGTTAAAACATTTCACAGCTGATATTCTACAGCTCAGTGGATGGAACAGGTTCTCGTCTGATCCACATCAGGTGGATATGTTGTATATTTATGGGAATGAACCTCCATGAAAGATAAATGTGGGTTGAAATTTGAAGAAAAACGGTTTGTTCTGTCGAAGCCAAAATGAAGCACATATGAGCATACTGAAACTAAGCTTGGCTTTACATGCTGTATTGAAGCCAAAGGTGTTTGGTTGCACAGCTGAGATCTGCTATTGTTCCTCTGGCTACTGAGGCTGAATGAACAGTGAGTCCCGTCTCTTTTTGTGCTGGACTAAATACGATGCCTTCAGAGAGATATTGTTCCGTGAATCTGACAATATTATGAACTATCTGGGTGTTCAGATGAACAAAAACTGTAACGGATGTTTAATTTTCAGGTGTTTGCTGTAAATTCGCGGCCTTTGCCTCTAAAGTCTGGTGAAGAAAAGAAGACAGCTTGTTGAATTAGTATGGATGTCTGTTTTTGAGTTTTTCTTTAAGAGTTCTGGCTTGTTTAGAGTTGATATGAAGATGGAAGATGTTTTAGTTTGTTGTCTGACCCTGGCAGGTATGAACTGGTGCAGGCTGGGTTTTACCAATGTTAGCTAACACAATAATATGTGTTAGCTAATATAATATATAAACCATAATATTATGGTTTATAATCCTCATCACTTGTTCTGGGCAGGTCTTCATTTCCAGCAGTTGAGCTCTGCCTGGAGAACAGCGGTTCCGTGATCTCCTCGTGCATTTTTCTCTCTGTTTATTTCCTCCCTTCGTCCTCTGGTTCAGAGGGGCGGAGTTAATGTCCCACTGGAAGCCGATGACACTAATGAGGCGGATTAGCTCGAGTCACACGGCAGCTCCGTCGCGGTGAATCCTTTTCAAACAGCAGGAGAACACAGAGGTGCACAGAACCATGTCCCCAGCAACAGCAGAGGTGCCGTATATTCACACGCCCTGATACCGTTTAAAGACACATGAAGTATGGCTGCTGGTTCTAGTGGTGACGTGAGATCTTCCCCACGGCCGGCGTCACTTCTCACGGTCTCGTTCGTTCAAACACAGACCTCCACTAAACCCAAAACCAAACTTCCTCTTAATTAGCAGGTTGCAGGAATGATGATTTTTAAAGTCACACGCAGATTGAAAACCCTTCACTCCGCTGAGCTGCGCTGAAAGTCTATTTTCATCTGACTTGCATCGCTGTTAAGTTGCCCAGAACACAGTGTGCCCTGTTTGCACTGGATGGCAGGAAATGATCCGAGCACGGGCAGTGAGAGAGGACAAATAACACCGCCTCATGCAATTTTAATTCCATTACGGAAGATAAACTGATTTATGCTGAGGCCGACTCTCAGCAATTTAGATTCCTGCATCACATTGTCTCTCTGCATGTTGTTGTTATAATATTGGCAGTGAGGAGCTCCTGCAGGCTCACTCAGCCTCATGCTGTGTGTTTGTGAAGGGGCGGCTCAGCCCAGAATCACAGCACCGTCACCGTACTGCTGCCCTGTGCTCGGAGGTCTGAGCTGTAGCTCAGCTGTGGCTCAGGACTCAGCTGTACATCTGCATCTTAAGGAGAAAGATCACTCCTTTCAGGACTCCAATGTCCACGTTCTTGACAGAGAGGACAGATGGTTTGAAAGAGGAGTGAAAGAGGCCATCTATGTCCACTTGGAGAAACCCTCTCTAAACAGGGGTGGTGGACTAAGACACCATTTGTCTGCTACCTACAATGTTGTCTTGGGAGCCCTCCCCAGGCGGTTTAACCCCCACACACACCTGGGGCCATGTGAGCCCAAGGTGTCACACGGAACCAAGGGTGAGGGGCAAACACTCTCGAGTGATTCACACTCGGGGCTCATGTGAACTTAACGACTCACATGATGCCTAGCCAGAGGACCCGCCCCCCCGAGGATGGTGCTTTCAAACACGTCCTCTTTGTTGGGTTAAATACCTGGGTTTCCCGCACTGACCCTCAGAACTGAAGAAGCCTTTCGGATGAGAGGCGAAATGTCTTCAAACAAGATACGAAGTCCAGTTGCTTCCTACTAAACACTCCGAGATCAAGATGACCTGGATGACTGAGAACCTTCACGGACACTCACCTGTAGCTCAGCTCAGTCGTAGCTCACCTGTCACCGTCCGTCCTGATGGAGCTGGACGACACAGGTGATCTGGTCCCTGGAGATCATCCACACAATGAGCAATTTCACAGAGGAACTACTTTCTTTCGGTTACAGTTATCTGCTGGCTGCAGAGCGCTGACCTTTGACAGAATCTTCCTGCTGGAACAGATGTAATGTCACCAAAATACAAATATTGGCATCAAATGAAAGAGCCCAGTGTTTGATAGCAGGTAATCGTGGAGCAAAAGTCTAGCAGAAGTCGACATTGTGCCGAGTGACGAGGGTCAGTCTGGTCAGAGGTTATAATATCAAATATCTCCCAACACCGAACGACCAGAACCAGAGACGCTCTGGAACACAACTCAAAGACCTGAATTCTGAACTGCAAAATGATCTTTTTATTTTGTCTGTGATTCGCGACACGATTCAGACGACACACACACACACACACACGACGCAGCGTCGCTAATCTCCGGCAGGATTACGTCCTCCTACGCACACACCTGCTGTGCTGACACACGCGCACAGCGTCTGGGCGTGTGAGGCCTCCTGAAGCATGATGGGAGATTAACGAGCGACTCACGGCCAGCGTGACCTGATCACAAACAAACACACATAATCGCGCTGGTTTTGTCCCCGCCTCCGTCCTTCATGAGCTCGTCGCCGTCACAGGTTTCATGAAGACGTTGGAGCACGTAAAAATGTGTTTAGGTTCCCTCCTGTTGCTGCTCGTGGCCGTAATGTTGCTGCTGGCAGAACTGACATCGGTCAAGATAGCAGGTGTGGAAAGGGAACTCACACACAAGCACGTACGCACAGACACACTAACAAACACACTCAAAGACACACGCAAACACACCCGCACTCGTGGTCGTGTCTGTTTTCCCTGTTTTAATTGGCTCGGTTGTTGTGGTGCCGACGTGGAAATTAAAAATGCAAACATCCTGTGAATAAGACACGTAGATAGAAATGGCTTTATTAATCTCCGTAGGGAAATTAATTCACGCCTCGTGGATCTTCTCTCACCTCCACCAGAGGACGGTTCCTCTGCTGAAGGAGCTCGCGCCCTCTTAGCCCCATTTTCTCAACTTTGAGGCTCTAAAATTTAACGACGTCCATCTTTTTTCTGGAAAGGGACTCGCTGGAGTGGAACGGCACAAGGCGTGATGGATCATGGGAAATAAATGGCGTTTTCCATCACTCCAGGAAGTGCCTGACAGTGACGGGAAGCAGAAACGTGGATCTGCTCGCTGTGGGCAGGAACATTGTGAGTGAGCGATTAATCGTCACGAGTCGCTGCGGCGCCACCGACCTTCGAACTGGAATCATTTCCACAATAAGAAGGATTTCGTGTTGTGCAGCCTGACTTTCCTCCAGGCTGCAGCTCTTGTCTATTGCATCGATTTCAGTTCTCCTCCATCATTCTTGTTTTCAAGCAAAACTACCAGAATCATCCGATTAGACAATAAACAAGAAAAGAAAATCCATTTTCCACACAATCGAGACCCGACACTCGAGTCCCGTGTGGACCCTGTGACCCGGTACCGGCTCCTGATTCCTTCAGCGTTCGAATGACAGCTGTGACGACCCCCTGCTGTTTGGT
>KV751422.1:494788-512012 GCA_001698575.1 Mola mola
GGGTTAACTGAAACGGCAATATGGTCCAGTGGCACCGCTAATGACTGGAGTGATAGTGTTGGGTTTGATGGATGGGAGCAACTGGCGCTGATTGGATTGGTACGCAACAGCTGGCCGGGTTGCACAGGCGCCGACTCACCGAGACGCCGTACCACCGAAATCATTTGACAGCCTATTTAGACACAAGAATGGGGGTAAGCAGATACTTTGAGCCTTTTACTCGTGTCTGATTGGTTCGTTTGAGGGTCAGCTCATTCTGAGGCAACACGCCTCAGAATGAACCTGAAACTTCGAGTTCCTCCAAGATTGGATCGTTTAGAATTTCACCAAATGTTAAAAATGGGAAATATGGGAGTGTTTTTTTTTCCCAGAAGCTCAAAGTGTCGAGCCGACAGGAACTTGCAGAAAATTTAAATATACTGTGGAAGCACCAAACAGAACCGAAAAACACAACCTCGTCTGTGGAGGTAAAGAAACCACAAACCTCGTCTGCCAGCAGCTAACATGTGAATCAGGCCACCATGGTAGTAAAATATTTGGACGGAGTTTCTCTGTTGTGCTTTCTGGTTGCAGCGTACGTGTTGTCGAATCGTTGTTATCTTAATTAGTGTTGTCTTTTTGCATAGACGCAGTGCTCTGAGCTGTCAAATATTGGATCCTGCGCACACACATCCGAGCGACCTGCAGCTTGGAGGAGGTCGTTGCAGAATGTGTGTTTTCACCACCTCCCGACTGTCTGTGGTAGCATAGCAACAGTTGCAGCGCTCGACGGGGCTGAGCCAGCCGCTCACACGCACGTCGTGTGGTGGCTCCTCGTACGAGATGCCGGCAGTGTCTCAATCTAAAATCTTCACTTCTCACTTCTCACAGCAGAGTGTCACACTACTCAGCCATGATGTCACCCTCGCTCTGCCAGGGTCGTATCCACAATATCCACGGTTCTTGTAGGTTTGAACGTCAGAACGGTTCACGCAGAAGTGTTAACTGCACCTTTGTTTTTGTAACACAGTTTCTCTTTACAAACCGGTTCAGTTCGGTTTGGGTTTTTTTTTGTTTGCGTTGTCAAAAGTTGCGATTGGTCCCCTTAACTAACGAACCTTTGTTCGTTTTAACGGTTTCCTCCTCCACTTCAGTAGAGCGACGCACTGTGTCGCGCTTGTATTCTTACCCTTCTCAAGTGTGCCGTACCGACCCGAACCGGTGGAAACGGGACTAATCTAACGTTACTCTTATGGTACAATCACAACGTTTCTCCTCATCCGTTTCGGAATTTTAATGGATCTGCTCTCGGTCGCTGGACGGGCGTCAGTCAGAGGAGGCAGGATCGTGGCAACACGCTAGCCTAGCCTAGCATGCTACATGAACATGACCAGCATTTTACCCACACTAAGGTCTGCAGGATGAAATCGGTTTGACTGTAACTTGTTTGTGTGCATCAGTCTTCTTCGTCTTTTTCCCGTTCGTGTTCCAGAGCAACGTCCACTAGGAAACACAGCAGGGGGTCTCTCCGTTGGGACTGGTTCTTGACCGCTTGATGTGCACCAGCTCTTACATGAAATTAGGTGCGGTGAATTCTAACAGGACGTTTCTGATTTCAGTGCAAAACACCAAGAAAAAGCTTTGGTTGGGCTCATGTGCTGTGTGGAAGTATGTGCGCGACATAAACAGGATCTTTACACTGATGATTGTAAAATTTTCATTTTGGGTCAAAACATCTGTGATCTGTGTTTTTGGTTTATTTTGTAAAAATGTTTATGAGAAAAAACTCATCCAGTTTCTGAAAGTTTCCTTTTCTGATTTCAGTGAGGGAGGGGCAGCAGAAGGACCAAGAAGGTTCAACAACCGCTTCTTGGTCCTAATGACACAGGAAGCTAACACAAAGCGTGTGTCGTCACACTCTGCACTGTTCTGTTTTACTCATATGAGAGGAAAAATGCCGATGTCCACTTTGACACATCTGTCTGTTTTCAGCAGCTTTTCTTTCTTGACCGATCTCTGTCCCGTCACTCGCCGTCAGCGGCAAACGCGGGAAAGAGAGTCGCCCCTCCTCTCCGTGCGGTTGTGAGGACCCCGGAGACTCGCCGCCGCCATGCAGAGGATATATTTTTAGACGGCCTCTTGAATTTCAAACGCTGCGTCCATCTGGTGGCTGGTTGCTGATGATGCAGGTCGTCTCTTTGAGGCTCGGCTCAGACGGCACACTCGCAGGGCCCATTTGTCCATCTGTGGCCTGGATGACGGGAGCTCCTGACAGCTTTAAATGAGGGAACAGGAAGCTCAGTGGAAGCCGTTGGAGCCGGCTGCCACCGTCCGAGGCGAGCTGCGATAAACCCCGCCTGGTATCACCGGCACACGGCAGGGAAATGTTTGGGGAGGCCTCTTCTTCTCCCACCAGCATCAGAGACGACCTCTGCACTCGTCAGCGTCAGTGGACAGTCAAAAAACTCCCTAACCTGACTGTATGGTAACCATGGTAACTGGGGCTAAGACTCGCAGATTAACGTTCCGAGTCAAAAGTTCTACTTTGACCCATCTGAGGGTCGGACTCTTCGCCTTCACACGAGCCTGGTTCAGTCCGGCTGAAACAAACCCTGGAGCGTTTCCCCCCCCCCGCCGCGCTTCGTTTGGGCTGGTCTGAACGCAGTCCGAGACCTCCAGTGTAACCAAACGACTGGACTCTGGTCCTCTTTAAGGAGGTGGTCTCAGACTGCAGGGAGTGGATCTCCACTGGTGTGAACCCCATCAGCACCAATCAGTGCAGGAGGACCAGGAGCAGGATGGATTTAACTGAAGTGTTGAGCAGCATCACGTTAAAGTTAAGAAGCTGCGTCAACAATACATAAAAACCTGCGATTGCTGCAGAAAAGTGGCAGCTCTTCAGATAATCCTGACACATTTATATGGTGTGATGACCTGACTATATTTTGAATACGACCCACAATGGTCTAAACCATCTTAATGCAGTTCCTGTAATGCCAGTTAAACTGTCCAGTCTTTGTATCAGGATCTGATGGTCGATGGTGTCAGATGCAGCACTGAGATCTAACGGAACATGTCGAGATTTAAGTTCTTCATCTGATGCAGTTTAAAGGTCATTAGTCATTTTGACCGATGCTGTTTCTGCGCTATGATGCTTTTTAAGACCTGACTGGAAGACTTCAAGTGTCGTTATGCAGAAAGTCACATCACTGATTAGTTACCACTTTGTCAAGAATCTTGGAGAGAAAAGGAACTTTATGAGTCGGTCTATAGTTTACTAAATCCTCTGGGTCCAGAGTGGCTCTATAAGGAGGTTTAATCACAGCGACTTTGAAGGCCTGTGGTACAGAACCTGTTAGCACAGATGGATTGATCACATCTAGAAGAGAAGAACTGATTAGGGGCAGAATTTCTTTATGCAGTTTAGTCGGGATGGGATCTATAAGACAAGTTGCCAGTCAGGAAAAATGACATGTTTGGTATCTGATTAATTATCGATTACTGCCTGATGTTGCTGAGCCACCCAGAATGTGATGTTGTGATGGTTGTGATTGTTGTGAGGCAGAACTGAGCAAAGACTTGAACACAGTTTGGAGATGGAGAACAGCTGGGACTCATTGATTCTCTGGAAACGTCAGCTGTTACGGCCTGTTAACCTACATTGGTCCATTTGTCTTGTCTAGTTTTCCGTATTAGCCCGTGAACCACTCGGCCTCGTCTGCGTTCGGTGGGGTTTACTGTTTGTTTGTGGGTCCTGTCGGAGTCCAGTCGTCCCTGTTCTGACAGCTGTGGAGGCAGCGTTGCACAGCAGGTTTATTGCAGCTGTCCCAGCTGAACCAAACGGTGAATTCAGCTGAAAGACACAAAACTGGCCCTAATGAACCGGTCCCATCAGTGTGGATGTTTATTTGGGAAGGGGCAGCTTTCAGTGAGGAGCTCCTCCCCCACACGTCCCTCATTCACATCTCTTCTTCCTCAATAACTAACCCACAATTTGGAGTGTGAAGCGTGATGAGATGATGAAGAGGAGCACCGCAGTGTTCACCAGTCGTGTGGGCGTCCGTCTCCGTCACCAGCCCTGGTGATGTGGACACGCTGTGGGGGGGGGAGCAGGTGTGTGAGTCAGCAGAGGGCAAGAAGCGCCATAGTGTCTGGGCGTCGTGTCACTGGCGGTCTGAACGCAACTTTTCCCAACAAGTTTCATCATGTCCGTTCTAAAGTTGCACTAAAAGAATAAAAAGTTTCCACAGTTATTTGGTGCCAATTTAGAGATGTTACGAAAAATATCTATTTCTCTCTACTCCATTCAATCAGTTCCATTTTCTTTCTGTAGAACAAACTGTTTTCTTCACAGTGAGCACAAAATGACATCACATCCACCATCAGAGCTTCATATGTCCTGTCAGTGGTTCTGTGGGTGGGGCCTCACTGACGAGTCAATCAGATGGTATTTTTACAGCCCCAAACCACTGATTAAGGTTTTGTCACAAAAGGCTTTTACAGACTGTACAGGTGTGACCCTTCTGCCCTCAGACCCTCCAGCCAGGGGAGGAAACACTTAAAAACCCTGAACAGGGAACCATCAGAAACCTGAGGAAGAACCACAGAGGACGATCCTTCTTCCTGGGACGGACAGAACACAACAACATGACAATAACAGATTATTGACTGACACCTGTTAAAATGCATGAGGTTCATGAGTCCAAGAGCAGGTGGAATCCATAAATCCAGAAGTCTGTGTGATCTACTGAGCCAGTCCGAGCCTATAGCAGCGTAGCTCTATGCAAGCCTGTACCAGCACTAACTTAAACACAGAGAGGGTGTCTGTCCCCCAGACCTGAACTGGGAGCTGGTTCCAGAGAAGAGGGGCCTGATAGTTGAAGGCTCCACCTCCCAGAGTAAATTTGGATATCCTAGGAACTACAACTACGCCTGCGTTTTGGCAGATTAGTGTTTTAGTGGGGTAAAATGAAGCTATAACAGGAGAAATCTGATCTCTTTTCCTTGTTGCAGTCAGTACACGAGCAGCAGCATTCTGGATCAGCTGGAGGGTCTGAGGAGACCTGATAGTGGAGCCTGATAGTAGAGAATCACAGTAGTCCAGCCTGAGGGAACAAATGTGTGGATTCATTTGTCTGCATCTTTTTGAGTGAAGGATTGTCTGATGTTTGCAATGAGCTGATGACCTGACAAAAACAGCTTTTTTTCCTTTGTCTTGTCGGAATAAAAAGTGTGGGCGTGGCTTTGGTAATGCTCATGATGTCATTTCCTGCCTTTGTCAGACTGATGCATATTTCAAACACTTGACATTCATTAGCTGTAACTAAGAAAGGTTTTCAATTCTTCGACAGCACTGGTCGTCACATTTTTTGCTGCAACTTTATTCAGCTTTTATGGAGAAAATATTTCTTGGTTTTCCCTCTGGTGCCCTCTGGCTGCTCTGCCTGAACTGCACTTGTTGCTGCAGTAACCACTAATGGATGCTAACAACCACCTGAGGCCAGTTTATGCAGATTCTGAATGGACAGTTACTGCTACCTTGGTTAGCTGCACACAGCAGGAAAACCACGTCGGTGCAACCTTTAATTTTATACACACACACACACACACACACACACTGTCTCCTGTAATTATGACTGAATTATCAGCACAATCAAAGGCTCCATTTTCGCCGCTGTGACTTCGGTGTCTTAATTGCTCCCTGCCAGCCTCGTCCCCTCCCCTCCCCCGCCCCGTCAGCTGTTATCTGCTCACAGGATGGACAAACACACACTCACACACACACACACACACACACGTGCACGGTATCTCTGCTGGCAGATCGAGGCAGAAATGAATGGATGTGATTCCACGGAGCTCCAGCATTTTAATTGGATTTTTTATTTCTGTAATTCAAGACGTGTGTTTGATTGTGTTTGTGTGTGTGTGTTTGATTGTGCGTGTGTGTGTACGTGTGTGTTGAAGCGATGAGCACTTGGGCGACCCCCCTGCTGTAACTGCTGAGCCCCCCAGGCAGCGTCTGATTGGTCCACCTGTTGGAGCTGGAGGACAGTCGGACTTCCTGCAGGCGGATCTCACCTGGTCCAGAGTCCTCCTGCAACTGGATGCTACAGTTCCGCCCGTAATTATTTGGACATTATCGATACGCATCAATGGATTTGAAATGAGACAGTCGGGACGTGACAGAAGTGAAGATTTTTACTATTTATGTAGATCACCTCCATTATTGGGCTCAAAAGTATGTGGACAAGCTAACATAATTCTAATTAGAACTGGACTTTCTTTTCCCTGAACAGTATGACCCTAAAACGAAGAGATGGGCACACGTGTCAACATCAGAAAAGAGGTTACGGGATCAGATTTGAAAAATAAATACATTTCTACCAATTTTTGTACGTTTTGATTAAATGTCCCCGATAAGATGCATAAAAACCTCTGGAAATCCAAATTACAACAAGTGAACTTTCCCGACTTTAAAAAGAGGTTCTTGATCTCAGTGGGAGCAACCTAGTTAAATGAAGGTTGAATTAAAAATAGAGTGAAGCAGAGCAAAGTGACAGAACTTTCAACAGCGATGTCTTCAATCTGTGGAATGTGGGACAATCTAAGATGTGTCCCACATCTTAGATTCCTCGTGTTACAATTAAAACCTAACGTGACCTCTACGCATTGTTCTATTTGCAGAGAGTTATTTAAAAAATGGGACACATGCCAGAGAGCATAACTGTAACCATCTAAACCCCACTGAAACATCAGCGTCCTTCACTCTGCACGTTTTCTATTTCTGCTCCTGGTGCTGCAGAAACGGCCTGGAACATAAACCTGAAACACACTCAACAACAGCACAGCACAAAAAAAACGAGATTCTCTTCGGCTCAAAATGGCGACCGAGATGTCACTCAACATGCTGAGTGAGAGCTGCCATTGGTCAGTTTGGATGATTGACACCTCCTTAGAAAGGCTGGAGGCAGCAGAATCGAACAGCAAAGCGAAGGCCCTCTTCTCCATGCAGGAACCTTCTCCTCTGACAGCGACACACAGGCCTCTGACTACCTGTTAGCCGTGAAATTCTGCAGCTGGAGATATTTTAGGAGCTGAAGCCACTGAAGGTTTACAGTGTTTGTGTTGCTGCGGGTTCGGCAAGCTTTTGCTGGAGAAAACTGAGGCACAATCTGTGGATTCTCAGCTTTTCCCGTTTGTGTGCTCACTCGCGCCAGCTGTGTGGCAGCGATGGTCTATGTTCGTTCACCTGCTGGTTGTTGGATCTGTGATGAGCTGAGGTAAAATGGTTCTGGTGCTTTCAGCCGAGATTCTCCCCGTCGATCTCGGCCGCTGCATGGTCAGCATGTCCTTTCATGGCGCGTAAGCCTGCTGGGAGGCCCCGCCCCCAGACACAGGGTCGGGTTAAAAAGGACCAAACGGCTTTGGTGAGAACGCCTTCAGTGGTTCCATTTTTCCAACGCTGTGACAGCGAAACGTAGCGGAAAAACACGACATTAGCGATGTGACGGGCTGTTGTAATGAGCTCCAGCCACCCACAGGGGGCTGTGACAGGACGTGTGACCGTGTGTAGTTTGTGCTCATCCCGTGAAGATGATGAAGATGAACTGTGAGGTGACGCTACTGTTGTCTCTGGGGAGGGAGGAGGAAGAGATTTGGTTGGTGTGTGAATGAGCAACGAATTTCCAACGTCCAATCGTCGTTTCTCTGTCAGTTGTCTTCTGGACGTATGAATATATGAAACATATGTACATCTACTGAATGTATGTGAAACCGGCTGGAAATGGGAACCATTTGATGTGCTGACGTACAAACCGTCCCGTGGACAGTACATGTGAATAATGCACATATGGGGAACACGCAAACCTAAAGACCTATTTTACATCCATCAGTTTTTTCAAACATTTGGCTTGGAACTTGATGTTAAATTAATTAAAAATAAAACCCTGACTTAATTTCACCGGGATTTGCCATTACGACGTGGTTCTGATAGTTTGTCATCACACTAAACTTCTCCCAGACGTTACAGCACATTGTGACGCGTGACTGTGACGGTTCGACACTCGGTGTGATTACATAAACAGGAAGATTCAACATGTTTTCTGATGATCAGAATCTCTTCTTTATCTGATCTAAAAAAAATGCATTTAAAAACACACCGCCTTGTATCTGCCCCAAAACCTGAGGCACCAAATGTACGAGGCGACGTAGTGATGAAGAACATCAACGTGACCCCCGGCAGAGCCTGCTGAGTCAGTACCTGTGGTGGCTGCGTGGTCCGTCGGGTCCAGGCGTCCCGAGCGCCGCCCGACCTCGTCCCCGCGGTCGTTCGTCCCAACTACGTTACTCAGCTGCGCGGTGGTGACGTCATCACTTCCTCGCTCAGTCTTTGTGCTGCAGCGTCTACAGGCTGTGGATCAAACTGACGAGCAGTCTGGAGATGGTCGATCCGATCCGTAGATCCTCCTCCCACAGGCCTTTGCACTCCAGACACATTTTCTCTGCAAATAATGTGGATGTGATTAAGATTTTTTTAATCCTTCATGCAGGCTTTCACACGGTGAATCACGTTTTGTGAATAAGGTCAATGTTTCCCAAGTTTTGCCTCCGACGGGATCCGATATTTATTTTGTTCACCTGTTGGTGAATGCAATCGAATCAGACGATATTTGTACAGCCTCAAACCACAGGTTACAGGTGTGACCCGTCTGCCCTCAGACCCTCGAACGGGGTGAGAAAACACTTGAAAACCCTGAAGAGGGAACCCTCAGGAACCTGAGGAGGAACCACAGAGGACGATCCTTCTTCCTGGGACGGACAGATTAGTAAAAATGGATGAGCTCACCTTAACTTCATGTCCAGTCTGTTTTGGTATCCCCGGCACGATTGGTTATTTAGAATTTGCATAATTTATTCGTTGTCCCTGATGTGAAAAAGCCCGAAGTCAACAAAAACGCAAGATAATCAATAATACATATATTTATGAATCTATACTCGTTGTATAAAATAATGAGAGATGTCGCGGATTGGGAAGTTTGTTTGGTTGTGTTCTTGGGTTCATTTAAATATTTACCTCTAAAACGTAATGGAATTGTTAATGTACAATAACTCATAATAAATAGCTTTGGAATATATTTGAATCAATGCATTTTTATATATTTCCAACAAGTGCTGTGTGGTTCACTCTGTGCGGCCTCATGCAGTCTGGTATTGTCAGATATCCACATCCAGCTCTCAGCATCACAGCTGAAAATAGTTCGCTTGACCTGTAATCCGCTCAGTCAGTCATGTGACTGATGCCGTATGACATCATTGGCCTTTCTCGACGAGACCCGCCCCACACTGCCTCTGATTGGCCGCAGTGACGTGTCTGTGAGCAGAGAGACACGCTGATCATCTCAAAAAGCCTTTTTAGCACAGGTTGAAATCATGAGGTAACACTTTTTTTTTTTAAAAACTTTATACTTCAAGATCACAAAATGCTTGTGATGAAACAGTGATGCTGCAAGTCAGGTCAGGTGACTCATTCTGAAAGGCCTTGTGTTATGTGGTTTAAATACACAAAACGTTGAAATGATGAGGTGAAAGACGTCTCTTCGCTAATGCAAAGAATTATCTTTATCTTTAGTATCTGTAATTTTTACTATATTTCCTCTTTTGCCGTCTTTCAATGACTTTTGTTAACTGGCTTTGAAGACAGCTGTCAGCTTTTTTTTTTTAGTTCAGCCTTTGGAGATCTGGAGCCACACGTTGCCCTGATCTCACTCTTCATGTCCTCGTTGTGTTCAATCACACAAAACTGGATGTTGTGACTCCAAACTGATGAGATGTTCCCTCATTTTGACCTGAAGTGACATCAGCTGAAACAAAGGATTTCATTGGTCCAACGTATGTTTCCACAGATGAAAACCACTTGGATCAAAGTCCATCCAAAAACCCTTTGTTTATATAGCACCGTCTGGAGGCTACGCTTAGCTTACAGTCTCATCTGCAATCCAGCCCACAGTTGATGATTTAGTATCCCATCCGTAAATCTCATCCAGGGGGCGCTCTGTCAGAAGCCAGCTGCTCCTGTTAATGATGGGATTGACCTAATGTCATAGCTGTTGTCATTTTGTTCTTCAGGAGGGTTTTTCCAACCATGAAGGCACCTGGAAGAGCAGGGTGGCGGTTCTGCTCCCCACTTTAGCCTTTGCAGACACGTGACTACACATGCAGTAATATGTCTTTAAGGGGACAGTACAAGAACACGCAGTACTGAGAGAAAGTTGTTTTAAAACTATCTAAATAATCGTCACGGGTGAGACGATGTCCGTTAGCGGTTGTGAATGTTGCTTCCGGTGCTGTTTTTGCTCTCCTGTACAAATAAGAAGCTATTCTATGCGAGTTACTTTTAATCGCTCGCCAGGTCAGACAAGCTCGTTAACCTTGTAACTGCATTAAAAGAATGAGCAATTCAACAAACAAGCGCCTGAAAGCATTTTATTCTCCCTCATTTAAACTGCTGAGCAGGCGGCTGGAAACTAAAGTCCACGAGAAAGGTTGAGCTACACAAAATGCAAATGGCTGCCCAGGCACTTGCCTGGAATTAGCATTTCCCTTGCTGTTATTAATCATCGTAAAACTGCACAGCAGTGGCTGAATTGTAGCGATGAAATGTCATCTGTGCAATCAGAGACAGTCCCGACTGATGACATCAGTGTTTTACATGTGAAGTGTTTCACTGTTGCTCGCAGTCAGAAATGCCCCATTTTTTTTAGCCCTGTAGCTTCGTTCTGAGTTCTCATCAGTTAATTTGGTGAGTACCGCGTTATCAGAACCCACAGGCACAGTGGCCCAACACACAGGTCCAGGTTTTAATAAAACAGAATGTATCAGAGAAGCACCAACTCTCAGAATCAATAAGTGAAATGAGGTGTGTTGAAGGAAAGTGTCAGCAAAGTCAAACAAAATGACAAGTAAATGTCAAGACATCAGTCATCCACAGTTTAATCATTTCATTGTGGGCAGCTTATTTATCTGTGTGTCCTGTCAAACCTTAGATTGAGCTGTGCACCTTGTTTCGATCCAGTGCCAATTTGACAAGTGACTGAGTGGAAACGAAAAGAAAGGATTGAATTAAACAATGAAGACATGAATCAGCAGCTCGTTGGTTGGTTGGCTGGCTCTTTCCAGTCTCTATGCTAAGCTAAGCTCACTCGCTGTTGTTTCATGGGACTCAATCCTCTCCTGCGGTTTGTAATGAATGCATCGAACCAACCTTTTACCGTCCTGCCCCATGTTTACAAGCTGCTATTCATGAAGTCTGTCACAGGTATCTGGTCAGGTTGGGTTAGGTTTGGGGTCAATGGAATTAGCATGCTAACCGGTTAGCTGCAGTTAGGTTGGGTTGCCTTGAGAGGTGATTGTGAGTCACCGTGGCCTCTGGTGTGCGACACGACGGGCAGTGAAGCAGTGAAACGAGCTTTTCAGTCACGGGGAGGTCAGAAACTGCGTTTGTCATTCAGAGTAAAACATTTGGGTTGATGCTGAACATTCAGCGTCTTGTGTGTAAGACAAAAACATTAAATTCACAAGGGGGGACACCAAAGAAAACAGGCTACTGTTCCTGAACTGTGCTGTGCAGCTGGAAGAGGACGGGAGCCTCAACACTGATATACACCGGAAACCTGCACACATGGACCGAAACCTACTTTTAGGCTCCCACCACCCACTGGAACACAAGCTTTGGCTGATCAGAACCCCGAATCGCAGGTTGGAAAATGTCCCCTCACATACAAAAGGGAAAGAAAAGGAACACACACACATCAAGGGGGCACTAAAAACCTGTGGTTCTCCCAAACTGGGCCTTCATGAAATCAACAAAGAGACCAATGAAACACACTGGAACACCTGAGGAAGGAAAGAACAACAAGCTGAGAAACACTGTTGTCCCATATGTGGTGGGAGTGTCAGAGAAACTTAGAAGGATTTTCTCCAAACATGACATCCCAGTGCACTTAAAACCCATCAACACCCTCAGACAAAGACTGGTTCATCCTCAGGACAAAATAGCCAAACACAAGCTGTCCACGGATGTGAGGAGTGTTCTGACCTGAACATTGGGGAGACTAAACAACCACTCCACAACACAGAAGAACCAGCTCATCACGACATGATTCAGCCGAGCATTTAGATCTGAAGTACGAGGGACACTCGTCTGAAGACAATAACGTCCACGTTCTGGAAAGAGAAGACAGCTGGTTTGAGAGGGGAGTGAAGGAGGCCACGGAAAGACCCTCATTTAACAGGGGTGATGGTCTAAGACAGTTATCTGCTATCCTGTCAACCCTTCCCAGACGTTTTAAACCTCCTTAAACCTCATCTCATGTGACCCAAACGACTCCCATGATGGCAGAGCAGTACAACGACTCATTAATGAGTCACACCTGGAGTCATGTGACCATAGCAACTCACATGAATATGAGGGGGGTCATCAGTGAGCTAGACCTTATTTGTGACCCTGACGTGATGGCTGCTCACACACACAGAGAGGGTCAATGACTCAGGTGACCCCCACCAAGATGTAACGACCCCACCAGAGGTTAAACACATGTGATTCCCCACCAATGTTTAGACCTGAAGAAGCCTTTCGGATGAGAGGTGAAACATCTTTAAAACCAAAAAGAAGTCTGGATACCTTCAACTGAAGCCCTGAAGACCATCTGGTCAGTACGATGTAGATCTTGAATCCACCAGCATAACATCTATTCTGACACGCGTAACAGTGGGACATTTTGGTGTCTGATGTTTTCAGCCGGCTTACTCGTCTGTGGGACTGGGGGATCCTTTTGCTTCCACTGCCAAAGCACCTGCAGACGTTGGCTGTAGGAGACTCATGACCTGGTCTCTGGGCATGTTTACACCACCTGGCTGGGAAGTACAAGATGCCCTTTTAATGGCTGAAATCACTGATTATTGGTTACTATTTTACTGTGGTGTTCAGTGTTTAGAGACTGGTTGTGCTTCTCATTGGCAGGACTGGCTAACACGTATCATTCAGTCTTGTGCTGATGAATACTGAGGCGCAGACTTGGAGACACGTGTTTCTGTCCGTCGTCCCTTGTAGCTGCAAATCGCAGAGCGCGATTCAACCAAACTGGTTGAGGTGTGTATTCAAAAAGCAGTGGTAGTGAGAGCAGCACTGACTGTGAAGTCCCAGTGTGACGTGAAACCAAACAAAGTGAGCAAATAATCGTCAGGAACACAGAAAGACTGTTGCAGCCGTCTCATTAACTGTCACAGCTCATTAGATGCCAGCTCAATCAAAATTCACAAACCACACTGGGCTCCCAGCAAATTACCAAAAACTGCAGCAGCACGCTGACGACACAAACAGGAGGTCTGCTGAAAACAACTTGTGTCTGAGGCGCCCTCCTCCTCCTCCTCCTCCTCTTCTTCCTCCCCCGTGTCGCGTCGGCCTCTGGACCGGATCCGGCTGCCACACCTCACCGGGGGTCCTGAGAAGGAAGCCGGCCCAGGACCTGCCGGGGTCGGGGTCCTCGTTGTCTTTATCGACTAACCAAAGTGTTTCTGAGCAGAATGAGAAGTTTCCAGTTTTCTATAAATTTGTGAAGTGTGAAGTTCTGCAGATTTTCATTTTCTCGATGATATATTTGAACACATCATAGTGTCACCGGGTTCAGTTTTTCAGCCTGAAATCAGTCAGCAGTTGTGTGTTTCGGTTTCATTGGACGAGGCTGCGAATGTGCCCGTCTGTGGCCGTTGTGCTGGCTCCCATTGCAAAAACGGATTTTAAAACATAAACTAATTCTTCCTGGGCTTTAACATCTGTTGGCTGTAAATTCAATGGTATTCAGAAGCATTTTTGTGCACCAACGTGTTACAGAAGCGACGAGACTTGATCGCAGTATCGAAAAGCTGAAAACGTATTGATTTTCCTGTCTTGTAAGATGTGCAACTGGATCCTTCACAGCCGCCTGAGTTCTGTGCCGCTAAATGCGCAGTGACGGTAAATAACAACTTTGCTGTTTCCAGGTTATCGTTACCTTCCCTGACATGCATATGATACAGTGCTGCATTTACCATCTTAGCTTAGGCTCTTAGCAACACTTGCTAACAGTACAACGTAGAGCAGCAGAAGCAGAGCTGAATGACCCCACATGACCTCCAGTCATCACTTCCTGTGTGCAGACACTCAGTTTCCTACCGACAGATATAGAATTTTCTGTTTTCTGCTGACTGCTGAGGGTTTGAATAGGACCTGGAATCACCGACCCATATGGACCCTGTGGGCGGGATGTTGGTCACTCCTTCCTCGGCCCAGGAGGAGGCCCCGGTCTGCCTGGGGACGGTAGCAAAGTCTCAGAGACAGAGTCCGGGTCCGCGTGTCGCCATGCTGCCGACGATTAATCGCCGTCGCGCTGGAGGCCACAGAGGTGCGGCGATGTTACGGAAACGGGGGATTTATTCTCTCTCCTGGAGCTGAAACGCTGAATCTTCTCTGATGCCGTTCAGGCTTTAAATGGTCCTCACACAAGAAGTCCCACGAGTGATTAACAGCCACGTTTCCACCCAGCAGCAGGTCAGTCCGGAACACTTGGGAAGAGTGAGCTCAAAACAAGCCTGCGTTTCCACTGGAGACCAACACATTATCTGGTGGGCGGGGCAGCCTGACCACCCCAGTATGACATCATCGAACGGCGACACAGCGTGTCCTCTAATAAAGTGGAGGGAGAAACCGGAACAACAAACAGAGGAAGAGATAGAGGACATCCAGCATTTCCTGTTGTTTATCACTTTAAGTAGACAGGATCTGTTTGAGACAAGGCTGCACGCCGCCAGGAGCAAGACGACCAATCAGCGGACTGCAGCGGGTCAACCTCCGCTTCATGGTACGGATTAGCTCTGGTTGTGACCCAAGCGAAGGGTCACAAAACCGGCTCGGTACGGTTTGCTTTTTAATGGGACTATCAACAGGTTGCTATAATGGAAACGCAAGAGAATGCGAACCTACTGAACTGCACTGAACTGGACTGAACCACTTTGTGGAAACGGGGCTTTAGATCCATTTTGGATTAGTCCATCGTAAAAATGAGACTATCATGGAAAAGTTTGTTTTTGTGCCGGGTGACAGTCGCCCCTGTAGAAAGTGGGCGGAGTCTGGAGCACAAACAGGGAAGGTCGGCCGGGTCACATATAATCAGAAATGTCATTTAGTTAAGGTAACTCAAACTTTTCAGTGGTCCTGAAGAAGAAAAGTAAATTATCCAAACAAAAGATTGAAAAAACAGCAGAACTGTAACTTTCATAATTGTCTAAAAAGTAAATTACATAATATGAGCAAAACGTTATTAGCTGATGAAACTTTTTCAAAACTTGGGCTCAGAACTCAGAACTTTATTGCAGTAAATTAAAATGACGTTGAAGTTTCTCAACTTCTTCATGTATACTGGCTCCCTGCCTGTTGTTTTCCTCCCGTCCCCCCGACACCTGCGGGACAAACACGTTAGGCCTCCTCGGTGGCTCTAACGGTAGCCAGCTCATAAGCTCATTAGCTTGTTAGCTGGCCTGCGTGTGTGTGGGTGGTGAAATTGATCTTATTTGCAAGAGAGGCACAGTGTTATTTGACTTTTTCATATTGCTGATTCTGCGCGTCCTCGTGGCTGTCAGGGTGGAGGAAATTGGAACAGGGAAAGCGATGATAAGCCACCTTGCAGGGATGGAGCCACGTCGGTAACGTGACGCTGCCGTGCTCGGCCTCACGAGGAGCTCCAGCAGCAGGTGATCGGCGCCCGGTCTCACCGACTGACAGCAGAACGTGCCCTGACGGCAGCTGCAGACACGTCGTGCTGGTTCGGAGGTGACTTAAAGAAGCACCCGGGCACATCCCCGCGTGCACTCGCACAAGTACACGTTGAAATCTCACATTAAGTCAGCAGTAAATATGAGTGAGTGATCACATGTAAGTCAGCCTGTACTTTACCTTCTTATCATCCCACAATCTGCTCTCTCACTGTGTCCCGTGCTGTCATGGGTCGCTGAGCAGGCAGTTAACCTGACAACAACGTGCCCCGCGGCACAAACCAGCTCACGACAGCCAAACCACATGCAACTCCTGGTGAAGGCTTCTTTTGTGAGGAGCCTTCCTGAGTCCATCTGTCCGTGAACAATCGCCACCACAACACACACGTGTGTTTCTTCATGGACTGCTGAGTGTGTCCGGCACTGTCAAACATAATCAGAGCAGGTCAGAACGTTTTCAGGCAAACTTACACCATAAAATGCCTCTAATTCCCTCAATCCTTCATCACATCGCTTCAGCCTGACAAATAAAGCTTCATTTATTCATTTAATATAATTGACGCAGTTTGTCATTTTGAGTTAAAGCCATCTCTGTGTTCATGACTTTTAATACGTATCAATGTCATGATCAATAAGTGACTTAATTAACAATGAACAGCATTTAAAAAATGCGGCTAACATGAAGTGAACTGGAGTTGAAGGATGATTTAAATCTGAAGTGCAGAACTTTTGAGATCTAAACCTGTCATGGGACATTTCTGAGGCCCACTAAATAAATGTTTGATTTGTGCAGAATTAAACATAAACTGCGATGAGATGCCAACTGTGCACAAACCTTCAATTAAATAACCTTTCTGAGTTTTACTAGGTTATTATTAGCTAGCACCCAACAGCTAAGTCAGCTAACACCTTATTTTAGCTTTACCTTCGACGATAATTTGCACTTATGTTATTTATTTATGCGTTTAACTATTGTATTTAACTTTCAGACCAATAAAACTGACAGTTAAACCAATCAAACCTCAGTGGGTGTTTGAACCTCCTCCAGTTCCAATTTCATTCATACCGATACTGCTTATCAATACTCTTATCAATGACATTCTTCACAAGTTTGGTGCAGAAAACAAAGATAAAAACATTAAATGTTGTGAAAAACATTCAGTTACTGAGGCCAGTGGAACAGAGGAGGGAACGACGCAGCAACTTTGCCTCCGTGAAGCAACAGTTCCTGTTGCTTCACGGAGCAAAACTTTACTTGTGAATCCTCCACATTGTCAGCTGGACTGATCCTCCATCTGCACACTCGAGCTTCTGGCAGCAACAGGAGATGAGGGAGGCGTTGGAAGCTTTGCAGCGATGATTCGTCACGTCCGCGTAGCGAACGCGTCTGAGTAATCGTACCGTGCACCTCTTCCAGCCGGGCTGTAGGGGGCGCTCGCAC
>KV751422.1:512704-560562 GCA_001698575.1 Mola mola
GCTCCTAGTGTTAGCCGCTATGCTAAAGCTAACACGCACACAAGTAACGTCCATGAAGTTACAGCTAAAAGAGGTTAAAATGCCTCATCAGAGAACTTGCTGCCAAGTTGGATTTTAATGCTCTGCACCAGCCCAAGTCAGTGTCATTTCATGAATAAACTGGAGAAATATCATCTTAGGCAATCAGAATCGTTTTAACTGGAGGAATTTCTCACCGACTTCTTACTACCGAGGTAAATTCTCTGTGTGCATTCGAGTGTGCGATTTTCAACCTATTGACCGATGTTCAGAGCCACCGTGCTGCAGTGTCGCGGCAGCCAGCCACAGGAGGGAGTTGATCCGTGCAATCAGCTGCCATAAATCTGTCCTTACACACACATTCAGGCTCTGGGTACGTTCCTGTACCTGATTCTGAAGCGCTGGTGCAGGTCTCGGTTTCCACAACAGCTCGAGCCTCGACAGTAAATCCCTCCGGCCAGTCGAGGCGTCAGATAAGACTTCAACAAAAAAGCCAATCCTTCGTCAGCCACAAAGAGGGTTGATACGGTCAATATCACGGGTTTCTTTGATGCTCCAGCTCATTGATTGACTGGGATGGAGTTCCTGTGTGATACAATGGAACAAAGACAGCTCAGCCAAATCTCTTGACCTTGACCAGAAATCCCTGAACCGTCCACGAAAGATGGATTCAAGACAGCAAGGAAAGTGAGCTCTGAATGGATGTGATATCTAAAAGTAAGCAGTGAAGCAGAACTAAATAAAGGAGGCCTTTTCTGTTCGACTTGAGCAAACTTAACACAGCAGCAAACCAGAGTCTCAGCACATAGAATCCCAGAATGAAAGATGTGTTTGAGAGGGAACAGGTACGTTAGGTCAGCCAACGGTCAGAGCTGCAGCAGGACAATAGACCAAGCGATGAAACGGTCCATTCCTGAGTCCAAACAGAGGCTGACAGCCCTGATTCCCCGTCAGCCAAACCATCAATCCAGTTTTATTTCTATAGCCAGAACCAGCTGGTGAGAAAAAACCTTGAAAACCCTGAACAGAGAGAAATCAGGAACCTCGAGAGGGATCGTTGCTCTTGGGATGGCCAGACTGTAACTTCACAGCTGCACCAACACAATAAAGCGTGCGTCCCCACATTTCCATTGTTTTCATATTTGGATTCAGTGTGGGAAAACAACAAACAGCAGCAGGACTGTATTTCATCCCCACATAGGCGATATCATGGAGCTCTGCCTGATTTATTACCGCTCCCCCGTCATCCGTCTGAAGGCTCAGATTTGTACGTGTTGTTCTTTTTGTTTATGATAAGTTCTGGCTTACAGAAACAGCTTCTTCTTGGAATTATTCTAATGTTGTTATATCATAGATGACAAAAGAATTCTTTTTCCAGTCCAGTTGCTAGCATATGTCTCCATTATTACTGCTGGCTGCAGGTTGGATGAAAATACATCTCACGTCACTTTAAGGTGTTCTGGTTTTACATTATTGTGTTTTAATGTGCACACGGACCGAAACCCTCCCGGTTCCGTAACATCTGCACAACCTGTCAGGACGTCGCAGGGACTGATCAGGGCAGCGAGTTACGGCTCAAACAGACGATTCGTTAGCATAGCACTTCTGTTGGCACTACACTTACTTACTGGAGTCTGATTACGGGACGCATTCCATATATGTGCAGTTGTATTCTGTGGCTTGATGGAGCGTCCAAACATTGGAAGCACATCCTGACAGAACTTTAAAGGGCACATTACGCGGGCCCCACCAGACCCTGGATAAGACCCCTGTTTGCTTACAGTTGGTCCAAGGTTCAAACGTGGCCAATCATTCTGGAACTGATCAAATCTGGCTGTCGCCGATCAACACGTCGCCTCTGAAGTGCATCAGACGGCTCAGAGCAAGCTGAAGGGGAGCGAACCGCTCCATGCCAGTCCTGTAACGGAGGGGTGACAGTTCTGTGAAGACAGACCGAGCACAGCCTCTCTTTGGCTTTTCAGATTTTCATGTTCAGTGAAAAAGCGACTTTTGACTTCCTCCACCAGGGTGGTGTTCCAGTCGCACCTTGACTTTATGGAATCTCCCTCTGCCGGATTATCTCCTGCAACGAAATGGGACGAGGTCACGTTTTGGCCTGCGTCACTTTGTTCCGTATGCGTGTCTCGTAAAGTTGTTCACACTTTTCTGTGCACGTTGGTGTGCGGCCTGAATGACCCAAGGACAAATTGACACGCTTTTGGTCACGATCCAATAATTGAGCCACAACAATTTCCATATCTGGATACAAGCAATCAATCAATCAAATGTTATTTGAACGGCCCAAAGTCACAGATGGCAGTTTGTCTCAGAAGGCTTCAACAAACTGTACAGATGTGACAACAAAGACTTTTGGATCGTCAGGCTGCACAGAACTCTGGATCCACATACACGTCACTTCCTTTCTGACTCGTGGACTTATTTCAGCATGTCAACATCAGTAATCTGTTGTTGTCATGTTGTTGTGTTCTGAACATGTGACATCTGAAGAAGGATCCTACTCCATGGTTCCTCCTCAGGTTTCTGAGTTTTATCCTGTTGGTAGGATTTGGCTTATAAAATAAATCTTACATACAGATAACAGATCTTGATCAATCCTGATCCTGGATCTGGATCATTTGGTCAGTTGAACAGTACTCAAAAGTATCTGGATTTAGACTAGTTTAGTGTACAGCTTCATTATGTTCGGAGGTTGAAGGCAGATCCGGATAATTTCCTGAATGGACACAACACAACAAGTGTTCAACAGATTTTGACCAAATTTCAGTTTTTCAGCGTGAACGGTGGTCTGCTGCCTCACACCCACCTTGCCGAGGTTGTACCACTTTCCAGCTCCTCCAGGGGGATCCCAGAGCATTTCCTGCCAGATGTGATCATTTAGCCAGGGAACTTGGGTCCTCCTGAGAATCCCCACATTAACATGTTGTACCTGGTATCACGGGAGCTGTGTTGCTGGGGGCAGCAAAGAGGGGAAGGGGCAACGCAGGACGGGTCAAATTTGTGCATGTCAGTAAGTTTGTATATATTTTAGGGATCAGCTGCCTGGCACCCGTCTTGCTGAGGTTTCATGTCAGAAATGTTGATCCGATATATTAAAAACGTATAAATGTCTCCACAATTTTGCAGAAATATCTCAATATTTTTGTCCGGCAGTGGGTCAGGTGGATCCCAACAAGAATTTAATCGAAGTTTACTACATCAGTTTCATCCAAACCTGAGGTGTGGGCAGCTCCAGTGGGACAGAGGGGGAGCTTAGAGGAGACATTAGTCTCATTGGTTCATAAAGCACAACATTCAAACATAGATTGTGTAGCGATGAAGCCATGAAGCAGGAGTTCTCCCTCCTGATGACCTCTGTGATGTTAGTGACGAAGAACCTCATAACGTGGAACTTAAAAAAAACTGTCTGTCACAACACAAAACTACAAAGAATAACATGCAAATGACTTTAGAATAAGGTAAAAGTCAGCTCTCACTCTCAACTGATTAACTGGTAGTTTGAAACTTATGAACCCAACTCAAACTAATAGTGAATTATGAATTTCAGCATTTCTGGTCATCTGGTCACCAAACGTGTCCAATCGTGACCCACACCCACCAACGGTAGCGTAAAGATGACCTACGTGACAGATTCCCAACAGTGAAGCCAGAAAAATCTGGACGGCCCCCTGCTGGCTGGCTGGCTGCAGTACAGCTCATAACCTCCTCTTCCTCCATGTTAGCAGGGGGACCAAACTCAAGTCAGATAACTGGTTTCTGTCGGCTAGTTACGTGATGTTTTAGTGTTCATTTTCATCATCAGGTGGGTTTAATCAGTGATTGGTGATACAAAATAAGTCGAGTGCGCAGCCATGAGACACCTCTGGCTTCAAAAGACGCCACCAAATTTTACATTCGTTTTGTTACAGAGGGAGGAAATGAAGACGTTGGAATTATTCCAGTTTAGGTCAAAGCTCACGACACCCGTTTGGGGGAGCGCTCTGTACAGCCCGGCAGCCATCTGCTTCCTGCTTCAGTGGGGCCCTGACCGACCTCGGCTGAGCGTTAATCAGCTGGGAGCTGCTGAATCAAGGGGTTCTAAAAGTGACATTTTCCACTTTAATCCGTTTTTGAGAACATCCGATCTCTTGACTGATCTTTAACATTTTGGACACGTGCAGTTCAAAGACAATGTGCTAAACTTTGCTCTTTGATGCTGTGAACATCTCACTGCTGCTTACCAGACTGTGCAGCAGGGGTAGGACGGACCAATGAGAAGGCCTGCTGATTCACCGAAACCAGAGACAAAATAAAAACATGCCAGAGCTCATCGGACAGAATAAATGAAAATTGATTTTTGTGTGTAGGCTGATTGCATCTAACAGGGTGAAGCCGACACGTTGTCTCGTCTTTTAAACCTCTCGGCTCTGACACACATGGAGAAAATTTATTGAATAATCTTCAAACACGTGTTTCATTTCCTCAGGCAGATGCATCTTTTCACACATTTTACCTGAAAAACATGTTTCTCATGCCCAGAACGTCCTGCAGTGTGTTGAATCTATCTGCTTTAGTTGCCACAGCAATGACTGCAGTTAAAGTGGCCTCAAATGGAGGTGTCATGCTGCCGCCTCCCGACCAGGAAAACAGCTCTTATACATTAGTTATACAATATCACATATGGTGTAGAAACATTGATGTGGTTTCAAGAACCATACAGTGTAAACCTGTGACTGTGTGAAACTTGGCTGCTGGGCTGCAGGTCTGGATCCAAACACTGTTGCAATATTTTCCTTTTCTGCAGACTCTACAAGCCTATTTCACCTATTGAAACATTAAACTATCCAAAGGTTCAGCTGGTTACGGACATTATGGGAATGTTTCTACCTTTTATACGTCAGCTTTTTCTGGGATCTGTTAGTGTGGAAACTGTTCGCAACACCAACAAATCAGTGAATTTCTATGATGGCTTTAACGTCTTTTCAGTAGCATAAAACATAAAAGACATCAAGGAAGAAAGAAAAAACCTCTACTTACATTGAAGTTTATGGATTTTTTTGCCTCCTCGATTCATATTCCTGCAAGTAAGGAAATTCTTGCAGCAGTTCTATTTGAGCAATCAGCGTCCACACGTACTTTCACCGGGACGTTTTTCTAGTTATATCTGTTTGGTTGTGTGATACATGTCACTGATTTGCTTCCCTGATTGGTTGAAGGTCACATTTCACTGCGGATAGATTGAAATTAGTTTTGCTCCTCTGCTTTGGTTCAGGGTCATGTGCTGCTGTTGCGATTGGCGGAACGTCATGATTTGCTCCCCATTTTTTGAACGTAACAATTCGCTGCTCTGACTGATCAAAGGTCCCATTTCACTCCTCTGATTGGTTTGTTCTGGGTCAGTCATTGTTTGTGTTTTATTTGTACCTGTTTTAAAGAATTCTCCAGCCTCGTCACTTCTTCGGGCGAATGCTACGAATCTTCAGCTGAACTTCCACCGATAACTGAGCCAGATCTTCAGTTTTTGGGGTGAACTGTTCCTTCAGGATGACCCAGCAGAACCGGCAATTTTCTGCTCTGCACTATTTAAATTCACCCGCCTCCTCCAGACGGCCTGATTAATTTGTACTCGCCCATCTTTAACCGGCTTCCTCTGGTGTTAACACGGACTAATAATTCCAATTATTCCACATCCTTTACAGCAGCAATCACAAAGCAACCTCTGAATTCAGTTTTGTCCCGCCACCCGTCCCCTCCCAGCTCTGTGCTGGATCGCAGTGACAGCGAGAAGTCTTGTGTTCAGGCAGTTTGGGGTTACACTGTCACAGATAAAATGAACTTTTCACATCATCAGCTTTGAGCAACAGATCTGGCAGATTAAGTAAGAAAATACCCATAGCGTAAATGGAGGTAATAAATCATAAACTGTTGCCACTGACGATGGTGAAAGCAATCCACGCGCTAAACAAGATGTAGCCCAGAGCCCTTCAATTAACTCAAATGAGGCGTGTGCTTTTAATAATGTATTTAAACAGCCGCTTCTGCACCCTCGGCTACAGAGCTGCAGCCTTGTTTGCGTCACACTGATGTCTAATATCATAATGTTGAGGCAGCCACCTCTCGCTCCACCCACCCTGCAGGAGAACACAGGTACGGGAGGACATGAGCGCCTGTCCGTGGGCCCGAGCACAGCGAGCAATGACAGAATTAAAAAACGATTAAAAACAGCAGTGTGCGTCTGCAGTCGAGTTTCAGGAAGGTGTTTTAGCCTCGTTTTGCTCATTTGTGGCGACGTTGAGTTACAGAACAAAACATGATATTTTAAAAAAAATGACTCTGAGGTAAAGGTGATTGAACATCATTGTCTTGATTTATCCGCGTCTTCGCTTCCTCCCACTGTGGAACAAATGAAGGTAGAATATAGCAGAGCAAAGCTGTCGATCCTGTTACACAGCATCAAATAATCCAACTGAAATTTGATAATGAGAAGCACTTAAACATACGTCGGCTTGATAAGAACTTCAGACACCGACTGAAGATCTTTCAGACATGGATGTTTGTTCCCTGTCTGATCTGCCAACATGCAGCCAGCCAGGTGTGTTTTCTACAATTTTGGGAGCTCTCACCATCTTTATTTTACGCTCAGAGGTTGGCTGGAGAAAAGCTGAGGGCAGATTCTTGGAGTTCAGAATAAACCTGTGGGACTTGATGTGTAAAACAGTTCAACAGTTGCTTTATCGGGTGGTGAAATCTGAAAAGGAAGAAAAAGATACAGATGTTTCCAGACAGATCTGCCATGTGGACATCTGGAGTTAAATGTGAGGGCAGAGCGAGAAACCGAGTCAGGACGTTTGAGCAGCCGCTGCTCTGTCGATCCTAACCTCATAATGTCGGGCCAATAGAAAGACTGCTTCTGCTGTAGTTCATCAATGCCTGCACAAACACTGAATTTAATGATTATTCTCTAAACAAAAAGCATCTGAACCGACAGCCTACTGAGCAATGGCGGACCTGTGCCAGGTGATGCACTCCGGATGAAAGCATTCAGCAACGCAACAAGGACTGATGGTGATGGTCAGAGATTCTAATTGTACTGTTGGGACGGCAGCCATGTTTCAAACAAAGAAAAGAGCAACCCAAACCAGCAGGACCTAAGACCAATATTCCAACGGTCCGATAATACGCACCTGGGTGAAATTCCCGATGCAAAATTCAAAAACTTGCCTCCCATTGGTCAGCCTTGACTGGAATTCCCATGATGTCAGTAGCCATATAACTGTCGCTGCGCCGCTCCTTGCAACCCCAGTGTGATCAGCTGTAAGAAGGTGCTCCGGCTTCACGCGGCTGTTATTGAGCAATAACTCAAAGGTTTCAGTTCATCCGAGCTTGGCCGCAGTTCTTAGCTGGACGAGTAAAAGACTGCTTCAAGTTTCTGAACACTTTTTGGATCCACAGGGGATCGGAAAAATCCACCCTGCTGTAGGACGCTATGGCCGCCCTGCAAACATAACAATCGATGGATCAATAGAGCGCCGGGAAGCACGCTAGTCGCTCCAAGCGACTTCAGGAAAGAGAGCTTTTGTCTGGTCAGAGACAGCAGCGTCAGCGTGAAGGTTAATGGCTGACTGTGTACTCTGACGACCACCACGTCCATTTTTATACCTGCTGTGATAACATGTTTATTTTTGTTTTTATATTCCTGTTAGTTGGTTTGTCGTGCTCTCTGCACAATATTTCGCTTTCTGAACACGTACAAGCTGGTGACGGTAGATGAGCAGCTGTTCACCTGCTGACCGCTGAGGGCTAGAAAAGTGTATATTCTGTCGCCACGACTGTTCTACCTCATCTCGCCATCTCTGAGCACAAGCTCCCCTATATCTCGTTTGATTTCTTCGGCTTTTCACTAAGCCACACCTTCACGCACTGTTCACCCAGCGCCCCCACAGCTGGCCGGAGCATTCAGTGTGTTCAACCTCACTGTGCGCCATCGTTTGTGTTTTAAGGAACACGTGGAGCCACCGTCTTATTCCAACTCAGCGCGTTCGCCTCCAGTGACCACACGTAGCCGGACGTGGTCATGTCCGCCATCTTTAGATACTGTGGCTACGTGGTCTCCACGAGACCCCGTCAGCCATCTTGTCTCTCTCTCTCTTTCTCACACACACATGCTTGCTTGCATTGTATCGTTGATTAACTTGATTTAGCTTAGTATTCATAAAGTTAGCAATAGCTTAGATAGATTTTCATTGAGTTAAGTGTGCGGATTTATCAATGAATCCCATAATAAACAGTCATTAGTTTTACATGCACGTTGTCGTTTGTGTACAATTCATGGTAACATCAGCTGGTTGACGCAATCAGAGCTTGATCTCACTCCTTCAACCCGATGATTAGTTGTTCGATTTCGCACAAATATTGACACGATTAACAAATAGACGCCACCTGTTTTACTCTCAGACTGGTTTGGTCATCGATCACTGGTTCCAGGGTGGTGCCCCAGAATTATTAATTATTATCAATTATTATTAATAATTTAAATTGAATCATTACTTTTAGTGATTATTAATCAATAACTAAAACTTATTGATGAACAAAGTGATCCCCAACGGTACAAATGGTCCAGGATCTTGTTTTTGCTGGTTGTGATGGTGTTCGGTGGCAAACTCCGGCTCAGACCAACGACATTTGGAAACATTTTTCCATTGTTTTGATCACGTAACGATGCTAGAAAAGGGAACATCGCTCTCCTCAGTTAGTGGAGGGGAAACTGACTGACGGACGCAAAGGAAACTCCAGCGAAGGACCACGTGACCAGGCAGTGTTTTTAAGAGACTGACATTGACATTGGAAGCAGAAGCTTATTGCAGTCATGATGCTTCACCACATGGACACGTTAACAAGGTCAAACGCAGGATTTTCTTCAGAGGGGGTGTTTAAGAACTGAATATTTGCTGTCCATTTGTAGGAATAATTCTTCCTCTGTAAATGTTGGGCATGAAGACACACTGAGAGACGACTGTTTTCTTCTGTCGGCTCCTGTGTGAAGTCGCTGCAACCAGAGTCGGAGAGACGGCACAGAGTTAACCAATCACTGCAGCCCCAGGCAGGAGGAACATGCCAGTGTGTGGGTGCCCTCCAGAGCCGCTGTGTCCATGTGTGTTGAACCTCTCGTTGGAATCGTAGCGCTCGCGTGGGCAGGTGGCCATGTGACAGCTGCTGCCAGCGTGCAGAACGGTTCTGTTGGGTCGACGCTGCCTCTCCAGAGTGGCACCGAGTGTGTTTGTGAGTGTTGGCTGGGACGCCGCGTCCATGAATCAACCCCGAATCAGTTTTACGGCTCTTTAATGAAACTTCACTCGTGTTCTCTACGAGACAAATTCGGAGATTTAACCAAAGTCTCGATGCGCTGCTGTGTGTGTGTGTGTGAGAGCGTCAGAGCAGAGAGGGATCCATGTTACTGTAACTGCTGCACTCTTCATCAGTCACAGAGCGTCACCACATTTTACCGAATGAGCAGCCGCAATCCCTCCAGCCACGTCACTGAAATACCAAACACGGAGGCACCAGGTTCTGCAGATTCTCACTAAATAAATCTGATGCCAAAGTTTGGCCCAATAGTTTGGATTCCGCTCATGTGAGCCATGTGATGGTGACTGAACTGACTCGTTTAAAAGTGTTGTGAAGTACTGCACTGTTTAACTACTAGTGTTTTCTGCTAATTTCTACTTTAATTTTCTACATTTGGAGGCAATTACTGTAACTTTAATTACTTTCCAGAATATCCATCCAAAAACTGTAACGGTAGGGAGCTTCCTGGCCTGAAAGTAAGATTGCAAGAGGTGCGTGTTTTTGTGATTTTTGTGTCTCAACTGATAAAAACCCACTCAAAGACTGTAACACGGGAGAGAGTCTGCTCAAAAGTTAAAGGGGATATCAAATGTATCTGGTTTAACACGGCTCATGTTAAAAATAAACGGGAGATATCAGTAATTTAAGGAGTTTCAGAAGGTAAAACAGGTTCATTTTTCACACATTTCAAAAACAAGCCAATTCAGAGTGTTTAACAAAATAGGAGAGAAAGCATCAAAACCATCATAAAAGGCATTTAAAGCTCAAAAGGAGAAATGAAATTGAAGTTGAAATTGAAGAGTAAAAGCTACAGTGCCGTGTGGGCAGGAACAAATAAAAAGACCTTCAGTTTGATTTGAAAAGCTGAGAGAATCAGCTGATCTGCAGTTTTCTGGGAGTTTGTACCAGACGTGAGGGGCATTAAACTGAATGTTGTCTTCGCAGGCGTGTTCCAGTCCACCTGAGGGGTCTGGATGGTTCAGAACGGGCCAGCAGATCAGAAATATATTTTGGCCCTGAACCATTTAGTGCTTTGTGATCTAACAGCATTATGTTGACAGACAGGAAGCTCTGTGAAGCTGTGAGATCTGGACTGATGTGATCCACTCTCCTGGTCTGGTCTCGAGCAGCGGCGCTGTTGGATGGATTTTTACACAGACCTGTAAACGCGCTCTTGCAATAGTCGGGCCAACTGGAGCTAAGTCCTGCTGAGACATCATCCCTTCATTTGTGAGATGTTCTTCAGCTGACTGAAGGGCTGACTCTGAGTCTTAATGTGGTCCAGGACTGTTCCCAGATTCCTGGCCTGATCTTTTCCCTTTTTCCCTCTTTAGGCTCTTTTAAGTTTTTCCTCACCCGCTTCGAGGGTCCGAGGGCAGGGGAGGGTCACATCTGTACAGTTTGTCAAAGCCCAGTGACACAATTTTTACTTTGAGATTTTAGGCTGTACAAATAAAACTCGATTGTCTTTATTTGCCAACTTGAGCTGAAAACTTTAACTTTAAATTGTTCTACTTTGTCTCCAAATACGATGACTTCAGTTGTCTCTGTATTTAGCTGAAGGAACTTTTGGCACATCCATCAGCGATTTGTTCAATGCACTGACAAAGGTCTCGTATGGGATTATAGTTGGCTGGTGATCTCTGTCTCATCTACATAATTATGGAAACATATTTTGTTCTTTGGGCAAGTGGGAGCATGTAGATTAAAAAGAAAAAAAAAAATGTAAAAAGAGGCCCTAGAATGGAGCCTTGGGGAACTCCACATAGCATGTTTCTCTGCACAGATTTGTAGTTACCTTCTGGCACAGTTGTCCCTGTCCTATAAAAGGCTTCACAGTCATCACGCCAAGTGAAGCCGCCTTCCAATAAACCTTCTACAGGTAGGACCAGCCACCTGTCTGCTAGCACTCCAGGAGCGCCGTCAACTGGAGGAAAACTAAACAGAAAATCCGAATGTTCCGATGGTGGTGTAGGGTGGATATGCAGCGGGACCACAGAGGGCTGTGTAACTGAGCCACAGTATTCAACATTTTAAATTCATTTTCTAGTCAGTTGGGCAGAAATCTTTAAAATTGTCATTTTTTGACTCTATAGTCGGCTGGCCTGTACTCAATGTAACTGGGAGATTTAGTCCGAGTCTCCCCCATCTGTCATTGTGTAACTTCAGATAGAATTATCGGGAAAATGAGGATTCTCGCTCAGAGGAGCCTGGGGGCCCCTGGACCTGACTTTGCAAACCACTGCTATCACAAAGTCTATAAATCTGATAAAGAAACGTTATTACTTTCTACTTTCTGGTGCATCAGGGAACTCCTGTGCTGACATACTGGTATTCTTATGATTAACTATGCTATATTCTTACATAAATTCAGCTTTAATATCGTTTATAACTGCAGCTCAGATCAGGATATCACACAGATTTCATGGAAGTTTGTATTTTTATTTCTAAATCTAACAACCGTCCTGTGACAGCTTTCATACCAGCCGCACACACACACGGGTGTGAAAGAAGCTCAACCAAAGTTGTGAGACTGTTGTTGCAACTTAAACGTTTCAGTGCTTCTTTATGTGAGCGGTCAGATGTGAGGATATATATGAAAAAAAAGATACTGAAACGATTAAATAACACACATTAACTACAAACAGCCACTATAACCAGGACAACCATTCAAATGAGCCTCAGGACCCGCTACCATGGCAACAAGGGGTAACTCATTGTTTGGCCCCTGCTCAGAGGTTTCGAGAATAGAGGAATAATCTTAGAAGAAAAAGTGGTAATTTTATGAGATTTAATGCAGAATTAAGTAAAATAGGCAGGTCCTCGGACAGCCTTCAAGTCGGTTGGTTCTTTCTTCAGAATAAACAAAAATCTCCTGCCAGTCCTGATACTGATGATAATGTGGTGCTGATGAAGAATTTCACCGAAGTCCAACTCCACAAAGTTCTCCACTGGCCTCATGATGGCGCTGATGTCCGTCCTCTGAAGGAACCACACGTTTTTTTACTGATGATATTTAGACGTTTTCTCGTAAAATGACAACATTATTCTAATATTTTGAGTTTATTTGGGGAAATTTACAATTTTAGTCTTAAAGTCTTTTTTCCCCCTGGCTGCGTCCCTAATTCTCCATCGCAATAATTTAGTTATTTACGAGCCTCCGCTCTCCTGTTTATGGCCCGCTAAGTTGGCTAACTACTGACAGCAGCTGTTCTACATGTCCCCGCAGCACATGACCCTAATCACAGCTTTTTCTTGGTGGTTTGTACTGAAATCAGGGTGATCAATAGGTGATCAGTCATCGGGGAAATCACGGAGCTCATCGTCCATCCTGATGATATTTAGGCTCTCCACAGCTGGCTGGGTCCACTCCCAGCAACCTCTCTCTGTTTCTGTAAATATTACACCATAAAACGTTGGTCCACCATCGCTGACGTCTGCTGGGGGGGACGTGGACACTCTGACTGTAGACAGACGAGATCGTCAGAACAGAAATGAGTTTTTAAGGGTTTAACCGATGACTGCAGCACACCAATATCTGGAATGACACCAGAGTGTTTGGACAGATGCTGTCTGAACATCTCCCCGCTGGCCATCGTGATCTCTTTCTGTTCTTATGCTGTAGCTCATATCTTTCCCTTCGGAGTAAATGAATCTCTTTTTGTGACCTGAGTCACTTCAGATGACGTCACACAGAAGGTGAGGAGAGTTGGAATTTCTGTTTGAAAGGCACAAACACTCCAGTCTCTTCCTCCCTTTTCTGCCTGCCGTTGTATTTTTCACCGTGGTAATAATCTCTGACAGTCTAGGTTTTTGAACATCAGTCGTCCTCCCCGAGAGAAAAGAGCCAATCTTGGCTGGAAGTCTTTGGGAGGAAACTCTGAAATGTTTCCCAGTTGGGAGGTGCAAAGTGACGGTGATGGGCGAGAGTGTTTCTCCGTCGACAGCTGCAGAGAGACGAGCTCATTTGCATGTAGAAACCGCCGACTAATTGGTGAAATCGTTATCAGGGGAGAAATGTTGTTGCTAACAGATGCTTGATATACTGTGACAACACGTGCACGGCTTGGTCGACGACCGCCAAAGGTGAAGCTTTTTAAAGCTGCCACAGCCATTATCTGCAGCTTGTATGGTACATGTGTTGCTGCCGTTGCCTTTTGGATGTGAGGTCTTGCACAGTTGTCAATTATTGATCATCTACATGCTCTGCAGACAGAATATCAATGATCCTGCCGGAGCCTTTGATTGAGTCGACGCTGCGAGAGGAGCTGTTCAGTTTTAATTAATGCAGTGCCAGTGTCACAAAGGGTTAGTTATCTGCAGTCAAACGACAGGAGGAGCCACATTTCCACTGGGGACACTGCAATCAATTACAAGGACGGAGGCTCGGCAAGCAGCGCAGAGGAGGAGAACTGAGCTCTGAAGGCTTTCTTCCATCTAAACCCTGATGTTCTCCTGACTGTAACCAAGTCCAACACAACCACGAGGTTTCTGTTGGCCAAACGAGTATCTGTGATGCCGAAACCAAACCAAATGGACGGAAAACAAACAGCCACAACACTGTGTGCACATGAGAGAAGTCGTCTAGACAATATTTCTTTTCTTCACAACACAATTTTCATTTATTTCAATTTGGCTCCTTTTTGCCAGACAAATTTTACTGTGTTTCCATATGTTCATTGTTGTCCTGGGCCAGTCTATGGATGTTTTTAGGTTTTATGTGAAGGTTTAGAAAAGTGCTAAAACTATTAGCCTTATTGTAGCTGCTGTGTTGATCAGTAAACTCTTTAACACAGCAATTTTCAACTATTACCGTTGTTATTGCTGTACTGAAGTATTAAACTACTGCAATAATGTTACTTACATTTGGCTCTGGGTTAGCCCTTGACAATAAGTCAAGTCCTTTAGGGACTTGACTTATTGTTAAACCCCAGTCAAACCAATACAATCAACATTTCAACCAGTCAGATCAGAGTGGGCAGAGTTACCATGTCTTTGTTTGGTTGAGTGGGACAAACACAACTAGCTTGCTGAAACAACTTTCATCACTAATAAAGTGCATGATCGCTGCGTAAAAACGGCCAGTTCCAGTTAAACAGACGGCCTTGATGCTGGTTTGCTCCTGTGTTGTGTCCTGTTGCTAAGAGGCAGCGAGTGCTTCTTATTTGCCTGTAAAGGATAAAGCCAAAACTTTGAAAAATTCCTCACTGATTAATAGAAGGCCTCAGATTTTTGGAAAGATGACGAGCTTCTAGTGACAACACAAACAAGCCTGCTGCTGTTGGAGATCCTGCACACGTTGTGCCGTTTGGTGAGTCACTTTCTCTGTAGAAAAATGGTTGTGTTCAGGATTGTGTGTTCAGGTGGGTTTGGCCTCTGCAGGCCTCATCTTTGTTTTGTGATGTTGAGAGATGCAAAAAGCTGACCAGCAAACAAAAACTGAGCAGGTACTTCTATTAGCTTCCCCGTTTGGGAATAAACGCCGCAGCCACAATAACAGTAAACGTGGCTTCAGGACATAAGGAATAAATCTGTCCACTTCCTGCTGGAGGGACCAATTACTCGACATTCCTGCGTGAGGGTCACGATATGAGCATCGTCACATCCAGCTGACCTTCAGATCACGCCGTCAATCTGCCTTTTGAAGGTTCCTCAGGGGTTAGGGTTTATAGTGTTTATATCAGCACATTGACTCACATGAGCTTTGGGACGTCCCGTTTTGGGCCACAGACACAGCAGAGCCTCACATGACTCGCAAAAGGTCAATAATCTTTTTACCACCAAGGCTTCTTCTGAGAGGCTGGATGACGGTTACATTCTGAGTCGCTCTGACCTACTGTTATTGTTAGTTTCATTCTTACACTGAAACAAACCTGTTTCACTTAAAGTCATATAAAAACAAAAAAGGTCTGACAACATATTTACTACAAAACATAATTACTGCAGGAAATAAACTGATTACTGTAAGGTAAAAAAAATAAAAACAAAAATGCAAAACCAAAGAAGAGGCAATAAAGAAAAGGCAAAACAAAATGCATCTGAGCATCTTTTTAAAGGTCCACTGCAGCTTAAAGTCTTTTTCAAGCAGAAGCAGAGTGCTGCTTGCTTGTACAGACCCTCAGTTAGTCCTTCCCTAACGACAGCGAGCTGACTCTGCCCTACTGGGAGCTCCCAGAGAGCACAGCTGATTAAATGTTTGGAGTCCACAAACATGATCCGAGTGGGAGCAAACACAGCAGCAGGCAACAGACCACCTGACAGAGGCCAGACTGACCTCAGGGGATAAACTACCAAGATTTTATCACTGGGTTTGGCTCTTGAATCCTAGAACCTCAATCACATAATTGGACCTCCTATTGGCTAACCAAGCTGGCAACAATGACAGCAGCTACAGCAAGTCATGTTTCACTCCCATCAGGAGGCCCTTTAAACCACCTCGGTGATGGATTCCCTGTCGTCAAACTGGCCTTCGGCCACAGACATAAGAGTGGTCTTGTCTATCAGGGTTCACAGTGGTGGAGACTTAGCTGAGTCCTGCAGTGATCCTCAGTTCTGTTACATGACTTTAGGTGTAACAAGTGTTGCTGCTGTAAGAATATTGTTTAGCAGAGATGCAACACGCGATGTTCGCTGACTGTCAACACCTGCCTGGATTGGATGACTTTATTGAACTGATCCCCTGAAAGCGATTACCCATGAATGGATGATACTTTGAAATGGTTTAAATAGGAACTTGAGATTATATAGAAAACCTTGAACTTGTTTCTGGCCGTGGAACACTGGACCAGCTCTATACTCTCGCGAGGGTACTGGAGGGGGCATGGGAGTTTGCCCAACCAGTCCACATGTGTTTTGTGGATCTGGAGAAGGCTTATGACCGTGTCCCTCAAGGTGTCCTGTGGGGGGCGCTCTAGGAGTATGGGGTAGATGGCCTTTTGTTACGGGCTATTTGATCTCTGTATTGTTGGAGTCAGAGCTTGGTTCACATTGCCGGCAGTAAGTCAGACCCGTTCCCAGTCAGGGTTGGTCTCCGCCAAGGCTGTCCTTTGTCACCGGTTCTGTTCATCATTTTTATGGACAGAACTTCTAGACGCAGCCAAGCGGCAGAGGGAGTCGGGTTCGGTGGCCTCCGGATTCCGTCTCTGCTATTTTCAGATGATGTGGTGCTGTTGGCCTCATCGAACAGTGACCTCCAGCTCTCACTGGGACGGTTTGCAGCCGAGTGTCAAGCGGCGGGGATGAGAGCGGGAGATTGACAGACGGATTGGAGCAGCGTCGGCAGTGATGCGGACGCTGAAGCGGTCTGTTGTGGTGAAGAGAGAGCTGAGCCAGAAGGCAAAGCTTTCAATTTACAGGTCAATCTACGTCCCAACTCTCACCTATGGTCATGAGCTCTGGGTAGTGACCGAAAGAATGAGATCGCGAGTACGAGCGGCCAAAATGAGTTTCCTTCGCAGGGTGGCTGGACTCAGCCTTAGAGATAGGGTGAGGAGCACGGACATCCGGGAGGAGCTCAGAGTAGAGCCGCTGCTCCTCCGCGTTGAGAGGAGCCGGTTGAGGTGGTTCGGGCATCTGGTCAGGATGCCTCCTGGACGTCTCCCTGGGGAGGTGTTTCGGGCACGCCCATCCGGGAGGAGACCCCGGGGCAGACCGAGGACACGCCGGAGAGATTATATCTCTCGGCCGGCTCGGGAACGTCTCGGCGTCCCCCCGGAGGAGTTGGTGGAAGTGGCCGGGGAGAGGAGCGTCTGGATCTCCCTGCTCAGGTTGTTGCCCCCGCGACCCGGACCCGGATAAGCGGCAGAAAATGACAACGACGAACTTGTTTCAGTTGAGATGCACAAACAAAAAATAAAACTGTTGCTTGGCTGCGTAGTCAGAGAACAAACGTTAGGCAGAATTATTAAAACTCAAGTCAAACGCCCAGCAAAAGTAAGAATAATGCAGAAGATGAAGTTGAGAAATTAACAACGTGGAAAGCAACATGAGAGTTAAACTGTGAAAGACTTTGTTGGTTTTCTTTCTCCCATCCAGCCAAAATTAGTCTTTTTAACTGTTAAACTCATTTGGTTTAATTCTCTTCAGCATAATGAGAGTGAAGATGCTGAAATCACATGATGCGTTCATGCAAATGTTATCTGGCAGGTTCCACCCAGCTAACCGATGCAGACCACCAACACGCCTCAGGGTCGTGACAACACCACTCTTCCCCTCCCCCAGCAGGACACCATTACGAATGCACAAATGGCTCAGGGAATATGACTAAGAGCCCACAGTTTTGACCTGCAGCGTCCAAAGTCTCCTGATCCTCATCCAATTGAACATTCATGGGATGTGACAGAACCCCACAAAACCTGAAGGATTCACTGCCAACATCCTGACAGGAACCAGTATAAGAGATGGGTAGCTTCACTGCTGCAGTGCACCAGTGTGTGTCCAGGTTTAAGACTTGAATGTATTGGATGATGGAGGGGTTTTTCGTTCTTTCCCACCTGCGTTCAGTGTTCCTGAAAGGATGTGAGCTCCGTGTGATGCAGAGTGCTTTTGAAGGGTCAGTTTTCAACACATATCATTAAGTCGGTTATACTCCATTAAACCTCAAGTGGAATGAAGCTGATGTGAGTGCTTTGATATTTTTCACAGCACTGCAGGGCAGAGAGAGCTCTGTGGCATCTAATGCTTTCAAATTGTACTCAGTTTATGTGAAACCACTCAGACGCAAAGAGACACTTCAGCCAATAAAATGGTCCTGAAAGTTGAAATTGACGACATTTTTGTTAGAATTTACCATTATCAAATAAAAGTACTAACTGCACGGTGTGCTGGTCAAAGAAATGGTACCATCAGTATTTAGCTTGGATACCAACAGCATGTCCTCACTTTCACTTTGTGACATGTTGGCCGGACGCAGTCCTAAGAGACAGGACAGGGTGAAGGGCTCGGACTTCCAGACACCCCAGAGTCGATGCCTCCCGGACATTTCCTCTGCTTATCCTGCCGCCACTCAAACTGGGCCGATGATGGACGGTTTGATTTACGCTAAAAAAGAAGCTTCCTAAGTAACGGTGAAAAAAACAGTGGAACCCCACCGACGGAGAATGTGAAGGACAGTGAGGTAACTGAGGGAAAACCAGAGCGAACGGATGGGCATCCAGTTGATGGAAAGAGTTCTGATGTTCTGTGGGCTGATCTATTCCCCTTTTTATATATGTTTCCTGGTCCCACTGGGACGTAACAGGATTCAAAAACGACATTCTCTCTTCTATCAGTAAGTACCACTGGGTACACTCTGACCTGAAAGCAGATGCCCGTTCTACCCTGAGAGGTCGTCTCATCGCCACATTGAAAGTTCTGCAGTTCTCCGGCCTTGTCAGGTGACACAGATCCAGGACAGCGTAGCAATAATGTGCTTCAGTGTGGCTGTTTACGCAACACCGCGTTGTGGAATCTAAAGAGGCGTGACCGGTGTCGGCCTTTAGTGAGACGTATTAGTCACGTGGCATGACGCCACCTCATCAGAACAAACAGCGACAGGTTTGTTTATGTTGTAAACACAGTGAAATGCAGAGGAACTTGTCAATCACATACACTGCGCCTGTGTTCACATCCCGCCCCCCAGCTCTCACCAACCAATGGCAGCCTGGCCTACTGATTGTCAACAAACACCCCAGAATGTGAGGGGACGGAGACGCTACTAAAAGGGCTTTTGGAAACAGGTCGAGTCTCTTGGTCTGAACTGCTTCATCAGAGAGAACTTTTCCTGCCCTGTGCCGTCTGAAGACACGGTCACATGCTGGTGGAGACATTTAGGATCGTCTGGACATATAATGCCCTGATGAGGCTTCATCAGCACCGCCCCAGAGAGAAAGGCCACGTCAGGTGTCGGCGTACATGTGGGTCTGGACTGGTCAGTTTAAGTTTTGGATTTTAGCTTTTCACATTCGGGTTGGCAGTTAAACACAGTTTGACGTTGCACGTTTAATCGTTTTTTGGTCCCTGTGAAGTGCTTCGCACGGTAAACTGCCTATTTGCGCAACATCAGAATCTTGATCCAGCCAGCCGGCTTACCCATTTCCACTGGTTCACCACTGATGTAGCTTTGATGGTACCTCTGGATGCGGATCAGAGGCTCAAGCCGCCTCAGAAGCTTTTACACAGAGAGTGAGGTGGGGGAAATGCAGTGTGTAAGGGGGCAGAGGTTCTAGTCCAACTGGAATTCTGACAGCTGTTTTTCTTTAGAATGGAGCCGGTAACCATGTTGCTAAATGCAACTAAGTGAAAGAAAACTGTACCAGGAAGGTCAACAGTCAGAAACAACCATGTCTGTTTCCTGCTGTTAGTGACCTGGTTGTAAAACCAATAATATTACCACTTAGAAACACTGCTGTCGCCTAAACCCGCCAATATTTTATCAGCAATTATAACATGTTAACCAATAATAAGTTTGACATGATTGATTTATACAGGATCATCTTTTGTACCAGATTCCAGATGCTTTTGTTTCTACGCAGACACCAGTTGATGATACTCACCACTGTAATCAGTGGAATTCTAAAAGAAAGACTTGCTTTGGTTTTAAACAACGCCTCTTTTTGAGCACAGCACCACTTTGAGGCTTTCTACTCGGAAAACATTTTTCTTTTCCCGAGGCTCTCAGTCATTGTGTGCTTGTTAGAAGACTCAGCAACATGTCTCCCGGTGCTAATGATTGTTTCTGCAACAGAGGACGGATTTTTCTGGACCATCCATCCAATGAAAACAGCTGACAGAGAGCAGCGGGTTGATCTCTTCATGTGGTGGCATTAAAATCGAGCCTTCTCTATTGCTATTTAGTCCCTCTTTCATCCACCGCGTTCTTTTCATTTTTCCCATCATGCTTTGTCTGGAGCTCTGTTTTGTAAGGATGTTCATTCCTCATTCCTCCCTCTCTGCATTGACTTCGCTGTGTTTTAATGAATAACTGAACAAGCTTTTGTCCTCAGACTATTGTTGCCTCTTCATTTTCTACCACTTCATTCCTGGCTTTATATTGTATATAGATCCTTTCTATAAGAAAAAGGACCATCGCTTATTGTCTCTCTTCAAGCATTTGTTCCTGTAAGCAGAAAGAAAAAAAACTCACTTTGCTCCTTTGGGAGGAGCCACAGCTGCCCTCAGGATGAGCTTTGATAGACCAGGCCAAACACCTGGGAAACCTGACCTTCAACATCTGGAACAAGATGAAGGACCTAGTCTCTTACACTCCTGCGATCCTGGACCCAAACACTGCCAGGACAGATCTTGTCCTGTCTGAAGATCTGAACAGTGTTAGAGCAGGAGAGAAGCATCAGCTTCCTGACAATCCAGAGGTTCAACCATTACTTGTCTGTCCTGGGCTCACAGCTGGGAGGTCCTGGTTGGAGACAGTTCAGGGTGGAGGTCTTAGCAGTGTTAGCAGAGTCTGTCCAGAGGAAGAGGATCATCAGCAGGGTCACCATCAGCTCCACTTAGTGATCTGGTGGTGCAGAAGAAGCTTCAGAGGATCAGAGTGACTCTGGACTGGAACCTGAGCTTGTGCGGGAGGTTGAGAGATACCGGCTAGATATAGTCAGCCTAACTTCAACATACAACTCGAGTTCTGGAACCAGTGTTCTTGAGAGGGGTTGGACTCTTTTCTTTGCTGGAGTTATCCCAGGTGTGAGAGGTCGGAGAGCAGGTGTGGGCTTATTAATAGCTCCGCAACTCTCAGCAAATGTGTTGGAGTTTATCCCCGGTGGATGAAAGGGTTGCCTCCCTGTACCTTCGGGTTGGGGAACAGGTCCTGACTGTGGTTTGCTCCTATGCGCCAAATAGCAGTTCAGAGTACTTATCCTTTTTGGAGTCCTTGGAACAGATTCTGGAAAGTGCGTTTGATTCTGACTTCAAGCTTTTGAGGAGATTTAAAAATATCCAGATATATAAATATCTTGGAAACATTTATAGAGTGACTGCAAACTATAATCCCAGAATAGGATTATTCTTGAAAATGTAAATACTTAGAAATGTAAAAATAGTAATTGATGTTGACCTATTATTTGTTTAAAATAAATGGAGTAATTGATAAACCTTTGTTTGACTGGTGTAACGGAGTTAAAAATGCACCCTTATTATTTATTATATTTATGTTGTATTTGGTTTGTGAATTTTATCTTAGCCAAATAGTTTTATTTTCCTTTTACCTGTGGGAGGGCATGTTGCTGCACTCCGCCTTGGTTTTGTTCCTCCTGAGCCCCCGTAGTTTTCCAGGCTTCTGTAGCCCCTCTCCCTTCTTCCCCTCAGAGTGATGTTCACAGTGGCTGAGGGTGAGTTCTGCGGGGAAATCCCGCCATGTAATTTTGTTGTTTTCAGTGTAAATGTGAGTTTTATCTATTGGAATGTGTGATGTCAAACGTTTGCAGGGAATGCTAATATACTTACCAGTTGTTTCTGGTACTTTTTTACGTTTGAAACAAGTTTTATAAACTATTTTACATTACGAGTTTGGCGCCACTCGGCTGCCCCGTTTCAGAACTACGTGCAGAGACTGTGGTTTTCTTTTCTTTGTGTAATGAGTGTCGTTCTGTGTGTTTAGGTTATGTGAAATAAGAGACGGATGACGACAACTGACGTGTGTAAATTGTCGCCCGCAGGTTTTTTGATTTTATTTTTCAAGTTTTAGCCGTAGCAAATGCTGCGTGGGTTTTGGGTTTTTTTTGACCACAAGGTGGCACTCTCTGTGTATTTAACACACTGTCTTCCAAAGTTTTACATCTGTTCAGGACAGATAGGTTTGATTTTTGTCAGTCTTTTTTTTTTAATATTATAGAGAAGAAAGTGTTTCTTACAATTGTGAAGTTTGTTACCTGTTTCCTGTATTTGAAGATACAGAGTGAGTGAATAAGGCCCCTTACAGTGATGTTCACAATGGCTAAGGGTTTGAGTCACAATAAACATTTGTGAGAACGCTACCAATTCCTCCTCCTTCTTCAACTGCCATCCCACATGGGTTACACTAGCTTATTAGTGAACCATTCTGTCACAGATGGTGCTGTACCACCAACCAGACATCCCATCGTTTTTGCAGGCTCGAAGCACCCCTGCAATTTTTCAAATACTGTTACAGCAAAGGCCATTCCTTGTCTGTGGTTGCCCCCTTAGTGGTAAAGGGATCTCTGTTTATGAACACTCTGCCCTACTCCAACCCTATATTTTGCACCTCACCTTCTCCAGCTGCTGTACTAAAGTATCTTCAAACCCGTCCTCCTCTACTGCTCATCCCCGTCTCTTCCCATAAAACTCATCTGAGGTCTTTGGTCTGTACACCCCAAACCTCTCAGACTTCAACAGCAAAGGGCTGAAACCCAGACACCATAACTTGTGACACCACTCACCCACATAACCAAGTCTTTCACCATCAGGTTCAAGATACAGGTCCCAACTCATCACCACAAATATCCCCCTGTGGACCATAGAGTTAGAAATGATGTTTAATGACACTTTCACAGTGGATGGGCTGGGTTCAGCATTGTCTCCTTGCCTATGTCATGTCGTTATCAACGCGTCTCATTGTGTAGACTTTACCTGTCAGGACACAGTCGCGTGACCTCTGGGGTGTGTGCCCATGGTGTCCAGTACTATAGTGTTGGTGGCACAACCTTTGAGTACTGAGGGTTACAAGGTTGGACCTCTGTGGATCATAGTTTTTCAGACATGTCCCATGGATACCCTGTAGGATTTGGATTTGGGGAATTTTGAAGCAACATTGACCCTTTAACCTCTTTGTCAGTTCCTGAGCAGTTTTGTGGTGTCCCAGCATGCATTGTCTTTCAGGGTGTTTGGGGCAGACAGTTTGTGTCAGGTGGTCCATGTGAAGGTCAGGATGAAGGGTTTCACAGCAGAACTTTGCACTATAACGATTCTGATCAGTGTACAGACTTAAACCAACAAATCACAATTCCTGTTCATTGAAATATCTGTAACTTTTTATGAAGGACAGAAAACCTTTTATTGGCATATGCACCAGTTCTCGTTTGATTGAATTCATTCTTTATTCATCTATGCTCTCTGTTCCAAAGTCTGTTTTCTACGCGATGGCCTTGTAAGAAACTTTATCTTTTTCTATTACAGCTCAACAGTAGAATCAAATATATTTCGGGAAATATTTATGAGAGAAATACATCATAAAAAAAGATAATGACACACTGCTGCTGCTGCCGGCAGCTTGACTGAGGAACTGTTTTCTCTCCTGATTGTCTGGACACGTTGGAGATGTTGCCGTTGACGTTTTCAAATTTAGTTTTTGGTACTTTGTGATTTTTTGTTAGTGAAGGGCTCAAATGGAAGTTAGCCACCTCACTGTTGGACGTCACTTGTCGCCTTCTCTATTGGCCCCACAGTGCAAAAGATCCGGAAAGTCAATCATTTTGGCTTCATGTGACAAAGGGCAACTTTCATAGGAGTGAACGGGACAGGTCCATTAATATACAGAATTACAAAATCAGGAACTTAATTGACAATTATTTTCCAAAATTTTTGCTTCTGCTTTTGAATTCAGTCACATAACTGGGATAAAAACGTATCCAGGGTACCCCCTCCCAGGGTACCCAACTGGGTAAAAATGTCTCAAGACAAGACATTGAACCCCCCTCCTAACCCCGGAGGGGAGAGGAGAGTTGGGTACCCGGAGGATCCGGATCATGAACACGGATCATGTTGAATCGATCTTTGTTTTTGTTCCTGTCTCCTCTGTTGCAGCCCAGAGCTAGAAGAGAAATAATGACCAGGCTTTTGACAGCAGGGAAGGTGACATCATAGCTTCACACTGTGGTAACTCTGGAGCTTCTCGCCTCCGTCCCTCAGATTCTGACATGCCGGAGGGTTCGAGGCGATGATTAGGCAGGAACCTTGTTAGATACATATCCCTTACCCTGCCTTGAAAATCTACAATAAAGACACAGATTCCCAGTTGGAGAAGTCATTGCGAATCATTGAGGCCTGAAATTAATTTCATATGTCTTTACAAGAGAATGCAGCGAGGCTTAGAGGCGAGTAATTCACTGATGCACACGCATGGATAAGACTCCATATTCATAATAATGATGACAGTACTGCAGTGTCATGTGTGTAGGAACAATATCATCCCAGAATAACAAAAACATGCCAGATCAAAACTTTGCCGAGGCAACATGATCACACTGATGACAGCAGCACTGCGGCGATTTGGTGACATGATGACTTGAAAGAATAGATCTCAGAAAGGGGCTTTTCTGATGGTTTAAAACATGCATCAGTGGAACCGCAGTTTAAGACCAGTGGGGGAACCTTCAGATGGGACATCAGAATGTCATATCTGTTCTTAATGATCATTGTATAACACAAAAGTATGAAATGAAACACTGGTAGAAGCTCCAGAACATTTCATGATCATGAATAAAAAAAAAAAAACGGTACAAAAATAATCACATTTCACTATCGAAGGTGGACGATCAACTCAGGAGTCTCACAGGAGAAAAAAGATTCTTCGTAGTTTGTTGTAGTGCACCAGATACTCCTGTATCTCTTGTCAGACAGCAGCAGATACTCCTGTATCTCTTGTCAGACAGCAGCAGATACTCCTGTATCTCTTGTCAGACAGCAGCAGATACTCCTGTATCTCTTGTCAGACAGCAGCAGATACTTCTGTATCTCTTGTCACATGGCAGCAGATACTTCTGTATCTCATGTCACATGGCAGCAGATACTTCTGTATCTCATGTCACATGGCAGCAGATACTTCTGTATCTCTTGTCAGACAGCAGCAGATACTCCTGTATCTGCTGCTATATGTATGCATGGTGGGGTAACGTTAGCGTTAAATGTTACCCCATGTTGTTCTGCTGCAGGTCCAAAGCTGAGCTTCGTTTCAGATGTTGTCATTAATCTTTTTGCTCTCATCAAATCGTGTCAGACGGGGGATGAAAACACTGAGTTATGTTGAGTATATACGTATATATACTCTCTACATATATAAATATAGATATAGACATATGAGTTATGTTTCCTGTTTCGTACTGATCGCACTCGGCTCTGCCAGATTTACAAACATTCCACCACATTTATCTGAGACTGCACGTTGACGAGACGAGGCAAAATAAAGGGCACTAACTTCTCTATGAGTCTAGTTGACCCCCGATCTGATGTGGATCTGGTCTGGATCGAGAACTCTGGAATTTCTAACTGAACTTAACTGAAAATGTGTCAGAACCTTGAAATCAGACTTCCGAGGACTTTATTAAGATTAGTGACTTGTTGGACTCGGAGCTGCTGTTCATTCCCAGAAGACGTCACGTTTCTGTTGATGTCCCTGTTTTCATACTGGAGTCAGATGTAAATGTCTGCAATTTAATTACGGTTTAATCTCTCAGGGTTCCGACAGTAAAGCCTGCGAGCTGCGGCTCTCTTGGCCATCTGAGCAATTGACTGAAACATGGGATTAATATCATTAAACTGATTGTATCAAAGCTCAGACGTGCTGGAGTATTGACTGTATGGCTTTGAAAAGGGATCTCAACGGGTTTATCGTGAGACCAAACAGGGTAACAATAAATCGGGCTGAAGCACAGAAATGATCGTAGCATCAAATCATGCAGGAACACAAAGATGGCCGTCATGTCTCCTCCTCCTCTCCGCTAAAAATCTCCTCCCACCTCCTCTTCATACCCTCTCATCGCTCATCTAAACAACACTGGTCTCTGTTCTTTATTCAGTTGTCAGAAAACGATCTTTCACACCTGCGACACAAAATCCACCTGATGGAGCATTTTAATTATTCCAGCAAACAACCGAACTGAACTCGATAAACGCATCAATAAAGAACTGCTATCAGAGGGTTAGTTCGTGTTCTGTACGTCCCCGTACGATGTCACCTGGTGCAGTCGCGATTGATTGTATACTATCGTGACCGTTTTTGACAGCGTTGGTAAACCTGTTGGGCGAGAGGTGAAAGAAACGAGGCAGTAGATGAAAAACTTTAGTTTCACTTCAGAAGAGCCGAAGCAAACGAGGACGTCGGACAGGACGGCAGCTGAAGTTGACTCCTGTTTCCTGGCTGTAGCTGTGATTTTCTCCAAAAAGGCTGTTAAGATCCGAGGAAGCTGATGACGACAAACTGTGCTGAGAGGAGAAGATGTTAAATATAGATCATTTCAGATCAGCGAAAAGAAGGAGGAGCTCAGCGTGTTTGAGGGAAACGTAATACAATACTTTAGAGAGAGAGAGGTCAGTGGAGTGAAAGCGCAGCATCAGAGCATTGATTTATCCAACAATAATGAACTTTAAACAACAGGCCAATATTTCTAATAAGTCCAGTGAGAACTTTCCATCACAGTTTCTCACTGAGCTACAGACGAGAGTGAAGAAATGACATCGTTCACAACCATCATCAGTGATGAAACCAACAGGTTGACGTGTCTGTGAAGATTCTCATTCATTCAGGTCATGATAGTTTTCATCTAAAGGCAACTGGACTTCTTGTAGTTTCTTGAAGACAATTTAACTAAACTTCACGCCTGTTATCAAAAACATACAAACATGGACGAACTGTCATTTTTTAACGATTAATCCAGATTAAACTGAAGTTATTATGCTGAGTCCTAAACGTCTCAGGAAAACTTTATCAAATGATGCTAGTGCTAGTTAGAAATCTGGGAGTTATCAATGATCAGGATCTGTCCTCCTACTCCCACAAGATCTGCTTCTTTCACCTTGTGATACTGAAAAAAATCAGACTCTCACTCATAAAGATGCAGAAAAATGAGTCCACACATTTGTTACCTCAAACTGGATTACTGTGATTCTCTACAGACCCTCCAGCTGATCGAGATCGCTGCTGCTCCTGTACTGACTGGAACAAGGAAACAAGATCAGATTTCTCCTGTTTTAGATTCTCTACATCAGCTTCCTGTCAAATCGAGAACAGAGTTTAAAATCCTTCTCCTCACCTGTAATCTGCATTTAACTGTGTTACGTCTGCGACACAGTTAAAGAGGAACAAGGATCCTCCTTTGTGGTTTCTTAATTTTCCTTCCTCGCGGTTCTTCCTCACCCAGCTGGAGGGTCTGAGGGCCGAAGGGTCACATCTGTACAGTTTGTGAAATCCCTCTGAGACAAACCGTAATCTGTCGTTTTGGGTTCTAAAAATAACATTTGTATCCTCTTATTTTTTCTACTATTGGGTAATAAGATTGATTGATGAGAATTAAAAACCGTTTCATCATCTGCAAACAACATTAGTTACTGAACATCAGAAACTTTACATGAAGTTTTAACCAAAGTCAGGAATAGTTGAGGACTGAGGATAGACCCTTCAGGGACTCCACGTATCCTTCAAGACATCATCAAAATCCTGAAAGGTATCGACAGGATCCGCCCACTCTGCAGTTAGCATCTATGTCACGTGTGCTAGCTCGCCACCGGCAGCTCGTTTGTACGGTTTGTTGCCTGTTGTTCCAGAGCGTCAGGCAGGAAGAGGAGGAGAAGGAGCTGCTTCCAACGAGCGTGTCCGTGACCACGTGATGGGGTCACCGTGAAGACGGGATTAATCAGGGTATTATGGGTATTAACGTCAAAGCTCAGGTGTCACATGAACACTGATCTGAGGTCGGCCTCCTAAACTGTCGGGATTAAGGGAAAGTGAGTAAATGCGTCGTCTTCTCTGAAGGGCATCTTCAGCTCCGGGACTGCAGACACAAACCGTGTCTGTGGCGTGATCCGATGAAACACTGACAGGCATAAAACCTGCTATAACCGGTATTTTATTCTCCCGCCGGACAGGGAGCGCAGCTGAACTGACGGCAGCGACTGAGATGTCCCTCAGGAGGGGGTGGAGACCAAAAACAGACTAACAAACAGGTGCTCAGAAAGTACACTGGAAGTGAGATTGACTCGTGCAACATTGGACGATTCGATACGAGGATCCTGATTCGACGGATGATCTCACGGTCGAATCGTTGCCAACTGTAGTTCTGAAACAAGAATGATTCTACTCTGGCTCTGCGGGGGATTGTTTGGTTTTGCCCCATAAATCCTGGTGTTCAGCCTATTTCAGGATGAATATCACCATATCAATAACACTGTTCGGTAACTAACTGAAAATAACTCACCTGCTTTTCAATGAATCTCGTCTGTGCTCATGAATAAACCACCACAGCAGAAACGATCCGTCAAACAGCATCACCGCAGGGATTCATTGTTTCTTCTTCATGAAGTCTGTCCACAGCGCCTCAGTAAGGCTCCGCCTCCAGCCATCTCAACCAGGGAGGGGCAGCAGAAGGGAAGTGATGTCAAAACGCTGCACAAGGACCAAGATGATTCAACTCACCGGAGCAAAATCTGTGCACGTTCACGTGGGTGGCGACCATCTGACACAGGTAGCTAACGTCTGACACAGGAATATAACGTCTGACACATGTAGCTAACGTTTGATACAGGAAGCTAACGTCTGACACATGTAGCTAACGTCTGACACGGGTAGATAACGTCTGACACATGTAGCTAACATCTGACAGGTAGCTAACGTCTGACACGAGTAGCTAACGTCTGACACATGTAGCTAACGTTTGATACATGTAGCTAACATTTGATACATGTAGCTAACGTTTGATACAGGATACTAACGTCTGACACATGTAGCTAACGTCTGACACAGGTAGCTAACGTCTGACACATGTAGCTAACGTTTGATACAGGAAGCTAACGTCAGACACAGGTAGCTAACGTCTGACACATGTAGCTAACGTCTGACACAGGTAGCTAATGTCTGACACATTTAGCTAACGTCTGACACTGGTAGCTAACGTCTGACACATGTAGCTAACGTTTGATACAGGAAGCTAACGTCAGACACAGGTAGCTAACGTCTGACACATGTAGCTAACGTCTGACACGGGTAGCTAACGTCTGACACATGTAGCTAACGTCTGACAGGTAGCTAACGTCTGACACATGTAGCTAACGTCTGACACAGGTATCTAACGTCTGACACATGTAGCTAACGTCTGACAGGAAGCTAACGTCTGACACGGGTAGCTAACGTCTGACACATGTAGCTAACGTTTGATACAGGAAGCTAACATCAGACACAGGTAGCTAACATTCGACAAAGGAAGCTAACGTCTGACACAGGAAGCTAGCATCTGACACATGTAGCTAACGTTTGACACACATAGCTACATCTGACACATGAAGCTAACGTTTGACACAGGAAGCTAATGTCTGACACAGGTAGCTAACATCTGACACATGTAACTAACGTTTGACACACATAGCTAAATCTGACACATGAAGCTACCTGTGTCAAACGTATAACACGCATGTGTTCGTGACAGGGTTTGAGCTGTACCGATAGTTAGCTTAGCCAGTATTGTCAGACTAAAGAGACTAAACTTGCTGTCCCATTACAGCTCCAAAAGTGACGAGGGCCGTCAGGAGTCACAGACACTTGATCACAATCTGAAGTGCATCAGAATGTTGGTGGTGGCGCAGATGATATAAATTAATATCAATGTCACAATTCAGTCTGGATCATAAATGTGAAAATCAGACCTCATCAAAGACGGCCGCCTCCACTCGCCCCACTACAAACATCATGTGAAAATATCCTGATACGAGGGACACCTCTTTGACTTTTGTGGCGCTCTCATGTCAGCCATCTTGTTTTTACGTACAGTGGCGGTCACCCGGTCAGACGGCCTTTGAGGTGGTTTCAGTGGTGTGATGCTGCTGCTAACATGGCTAAAAACACTAAAGACATCTTTTAATCTATAACTCCAGCTCCTGCATCCCCACCCCCGTCCTCCGCTCCCTCACCCAACTCACGGTCTGTTGTCGACATCCTCTGGTGTGATTATTCGCCACGTTTGCCAGCTGCGTCGGGGATTTCTGCTGGTGTTATAGCCATATTTTATAGTTCAGGGAAGCCGTTTCGGGTGAGGGGCTGGGATGTGACGCGTCGCCGGGTCTCTGATCCTGAACCGATTGTTTACCTCTGACGATAACCGAGCGGAGCTGCAGAGCTGATTGTCGACGTGGTCCAAACGGGGAACAGTTGGTAAGAAGAAGAGCTGTGGGAACATCTGTCTGCCAACAACAGATGCCACCTGGACCCGATTGGAGGACGAAAACAGAGTTTGTCGAAGACGCGCTAATTGAGGAAACTAGATTTCAGCCAAACTAGCGTTGCTGACGGTACTTTTGACTTGTTTCCACATCAGTACAGTCGTGTTCTTCCAGCACGTCGGCACACACGGGCGTCCTGGTTCCGTCCAGATAGTCAGGTGTGAACTCTGCCAGGCCGCGCTGACGTCACCCGCAGAGTGTTTAAAGAGCAGGATTGGAGAACTTACCTTGGACCTTTTTGGAAATGTCTTCTTCTTTTCACGATGATGAAGCTCAGACTCTCCCTGACATCATCATGATGTACTGCCACAGATTTCCACACCTCCTGGGAACTTCCTGGCTGGCAGAAGTGACTTCCTGTTCCTTTGAGAGAAATTTGACCGCTACGGTAAAAAATGTCTTTTCTTCCCTCTGCATTGATTTCTGTTATTGTTAAATTGTTCTTTTCCAGTCGGTGATCAATTTGCTGCAATTCTTGCTGTGTTTCTGAGCCGACGCCCCGCCCCCCAACAACATAGACACGCCTCCAAAATTCAGCCCTCGTCTTCGTTTGATTACTTCATTCCAGATCTTTATGGAAGTTATAGTTATGCAGGGATCCGAACTGACCTCCCGTTTGCTTCTGTCTCCATCTCGAGCTGTAACCTGCTTTAGGACCTTCGTTTGGCTGCTCTGCGTTGGTCCTTTAAAGGTGGGGAAGCCACCGTTTTCTCTCTTTGTGTCCCTGTTGGCGACGCAGCCGATCGGAATCACAGCAGAATGTGCAGAATAAGAACGGTGAAGGAGAATAATCTGTCCGCTCAGGTGTACATCAGGACAATATGAATGTACTTATGTCTTCACGTGTAGAAGGTTGGGGGATGACGTCACGTAACGCCACGTCATCCAGCCTTCACACTCCACTTTCAGCCGGCGTGTGCGTGGCGTTGCCATGGCGCTGGGCTGGAAGAAGGAATTCAGCCACGGTTAGTCTCCCCCCCTCCACTCATCTGTTCCCACTTTGGATTCACACCTCCCGACCATCATGTGTCTCCCCCTCCCGCCTCCTCTCGTCGCCCCGCTGAGTGGGGGCCGGGACTCTCACGCGCTAACAGATGTCTTGTGAGGGGCATCATGGGAAAAGAACCAGGCTTCTCCTCTATTTTCCCTTCATTTCCTCCTTGTTTCACCGTTTTTCATCCCTTCCAGGACTCCCTCCGTCCTTTTTAGAAGCGGCGTGACGTTTCCTTCCCACTCGCTGCCTGCAGAGAAACCTCGTGGCCGCTCTGCCTCTTCACTGTAAACCAGATTTATCTTCAGAGAGTCAGACTCCAGCGTCGTGCGACTCCTCGCTGCTCCTCGTGTTCTCGCTGTCGGACGCAGACTCTGGGAAAGAAACACGGACGAATCTGAAGCTACTGTTTCAAAATTCACATTTATACAAGCTAATTATCAGATTTAACTCTTCTAACAGGACTTTAACGATCCTCATACACATTATTAAAAAAAAAACAAATAAAATAAAACTTTTAAATTTGATTTGGTTATTTATGAAAGTAAGATAATCTAAATTCATTGTAAAACCTTTTGAGTTCCAGGAGGGACTTTGTAAAACAGAAAGAAATTGAATAAATGTTTCTGAGACAGTGACGTGTTTCCCTGCACACAGATCCTAAACATTTGAGAGGCTTTTGAAATCGAACCGGGACGAGGGGAAATTCATGCTCTCTCCCTACTGGGATGTTCTCCTCACAACCCCGTTGGACAGTAGCAGGCCTCTGTGAGTCAGCTGATAAGACATGTCAGGATCATCAGGTGACCCCGTGAGGAAGATGGAGGTCACGGCAGTCGAAACATCTCGAGGTAAATTACCTTAAATCAATTGTCTGTCAATAAGCTTTAACAGAGCCATTACAAACCTGTTTGGACTTTTACTTCATTCTCTTTGTGGGCGAGGAGGACAGAATTCATCATACGTGACATCATCAACATATAATTTGAATAAAATAATGATGGTTTTCTCCAGTACCAACCAATCCAAAATCACCTCCGTACCCCTTATTCCTTCTAAAAGGTCTCTCTATAGATCACAGTGAAGGAAAAAACACCTTTGGATGATTTTTCAGGTGCTGCTAATGATGTCATAAATTAACATTTGTTACTTCCAGGCCGGATTACTGTAATTCTCTTCTTCAATTAATCCAGAACCAGCATCAGAGATCAATTTCCCCCATACTACCTTCTGTGCACTGGCTTCCTGTTAGATCCAGAATAGAAATTAGAACCCTCCCCTCACCTACTGTACAAAGCTATTCATGCTCAGGTACCATTTTATCTTAAAGAGCTCATAGTACCCCATCACCCATCCAGAACCTTACGCTCGCAGGATGCAGGGTTACTGCTGATCCCCAAAACCTCCAAAAGTAGAATGGGAGGCAGAGCCTTCAGCTATCAAGCTCCACCCTATGGAACAATCTCCATCTCCATCAGATCAAGCAATGGCAGCCATTGATGTGCACGTGTATTTGCAGGGAACATTTCAACAACGGTAAATTCAGCTGAACACTGTGCATGTGGATTATTATATTCTGAGTTTTTATACCTGTATGTAATTGATGCAACATCATTTGTTTTCATGGTCTGATTCAACGAACTGCAACGAAACAACTATCAAACCCGCTCAGTACTAAAATGAACCTTCTCCTCTGAAGTGTCGACGATGTTCAACATCTCACGTGTCACCAACACCAACGTGGCTGCCAGGTTGGCTCAGACACAGATTAAAAGAGATGAAAATTGCTACACGTTGGCCGTGTTGTTGGCTGCAGAGATGTGAAAGAGTTGTTGACCTTCTCTGTTAGCCTGCTAACATGCAGAGCGCCGCTACGAGGTTTCAGTGAGCAGTGAAACTTCACACTTCAATAAGATGCAACATTAAACTTTCAAATACAGTATATTGAAGACCTGGAATTCGATGACAGTGGTAAAGATCAGACCTTCGGTACATTTTGACGGTGGTCTTGGCTTCTCCTTCCCGCTGATGTGGTTTCTTCAGGTTCTCCAGCAGGAGGAGTTTCCTGCTGGTTCCACAGATCCGATACTTTGCTGAAAGGTTAAACTTTCAATCCAGCGTTACAGCTGTATGATAAATTGCTCTGTCTTTAACTCGGAGACTGAACGCCTACCTTCTCGCTGCTGAAGAGTGGAGCTAAATGTCAGGAATTAAACGTTCACAGCTCTGCCAACACCACATGCTGGACCACCTTGAAGGTTTCTGGATATGTGACGGAGCTCCACGCAGGATTTAAAGGTCACCTGGAACACTTGGCCTCGTTCGATGTGCTCGAATTGTGACATCATCTGCGAGAGCTCCAGTAGTGCTTCACCTGGCGTATGTGTGTGGCTTTAATGAGGCCCCCTCGGGTTCACCTGATAATCAGTCAGTCTGTGACCGTGGCTGGATTTAGTGGCGTCTGGTGATGAACATCGACTGGCTCTGTATGTTTCTGTAGAGCTACTATAAAAACTACACTTCATCAAGGTGGATGAGATGTTCTGCTAATTTAAAGGGATTTTATATTCCAAACTAACAATATTAGACCTGAAGAAACAGCAGCGTTGATGTCATGTCAAACACGTCTGTGTGTCGAGTTGCGCAGATATCTAACGATGTTAGCATGCTAACTAGCTAGCCACAGCCCGTCCTGTCCTGTAGTACCTCTCCGTGCCTCTAGAGGCGATCATCTGACAGCTCCTGTGGTTTCAGCGAGGAGATGTACATGAGCGTTTAGGCTAAAAAGTCAACAAAAGAAAGAGACAAAATGTCAGAAAGGAAATATTCTTCCAGCTGTTTTCATCCTTAAACAGAAAAATCCAACTTCTGAACTCAAGTTTCTGTCTTTGACCAACTCAGATGAGCTTCATGGATTCGTCGGCTGCCACAAACTGAGTTGGACGACCCGAACACGAGTTCCCTCAGTGCACCTATGTTTTCGGGTTGGCCTGGCAGCTCAGCAAAGAAGAGCAGCAGTTCATGTGCTGTTTATTGAATAAATACTGACAGGACCAGCGTCTGCTTCACTGTTTTTCTTGTTTTATAGTTTATTAAATCTGTTTACACACCCAGAGCAGCAGGGCCGGTTACATAAGCCAATCAGAGGCAGGCAGGCAGGTGTTCATCAGCGTCCGCGGCCTTGTCGGTAGTGTTGAGACTTTCAGTTTGACACTTCTGGACCGCCATAAATGGCCCTTCAGCGCTTCATTACAAATGCAAACATTGCACAGCTGTAATAATTGTGTAATAAATCACTGTGGTCCATTTAAAGGCGGTGATAGCAGCGGACCACCACATGGCGAGATAACCGGAGACCCTCAGGCTGCGTTGCATGAACCTTTCCTCTGCGCGCCTCTAATTCACTGCTTATCTGCTCCGGGTGCAGCCGCAGACGTCCAGCAGCTGCCGCGTATCTGCGGAGATAAGACACAGAGACCCCCTGCGGAGGTTCCTAATGGGCGGGGCTGGCCTTTTACTGGCCACTCGTGTAGGTGAGCGCGTGACCCCCCATGTGACCAGGCGGCCTTTAGGTGTTGATGTGTTCCTGCTGGTGTCGTGATAAGCGTGTGGTGGTTCGATTGAAGCTGTGGTGTAATCAGACTGTATCAGGGTTTCAGTACCGGGTCAGATGTGCTCGACTCCGGGTCAAAACTCCAGCTGAGCTCACCGGTTTCACTCGGATCGTGTCATTTACGGGGACACAGAGTGGACGCTTGTCGGTAACGTTGATTTATTACCCAGAGTGCGCTGCCTGGCTGCCAGTCTGCGTCCTTTAAACGGGATATATCAGTTGATTGTTCCTCCTCTCTGCTGGATTTCGCTGTGTTCAATGGATCCACACAGACAAGTAGAGGAACAAAGTCAATAGGTTTAATATCAAATGGTCTGTGTTTTTATAGCAAACTAAATCTTAGAATTAACGTCAAAAGCTTACATACTGTACACTGTGTACAATTAGGTCTCGAAGTGTTTGTACAGTGTTTATCATTTTGCTTCTGTACTCCACTGCAATGGATTTGAGATAAAACAATCAAGTTGAAGTGCAGAGTTTCAGCTTTAATTTAAGAGGTTTCATAAAAATATGGCATTTGCTGTTTAGGAAGATGTTTAGGAGAAGCTTTGCCAGAATGTCACTGCAGCCACCTTCAGTTGTTGCCTGTTTGTGGGTCTTTCTGCCCTCAGTTATTTTCAGTATCTGAGAAGCTGCTCTGTTCGGTTCAGATCAGGTGACTCACTCGGCCATTGAAGAATATTGCATTTCTTTGCCTTTAAAAAGTCTTTAGAGTGGTTATCCATCTACACTCTGAGTCACCGTCCTGTCAGTTTTGTCTCTTTTGGCTGAATTTGAGCAGACGGTGAGTGAGAGTGAGCCCCTGAAAATGAAGGTGTTCTCAATGAAATGGCTGTAATTCCTGAAAGCTGAAAGTCTGCACTTTGATCACATCTGGATTGTTTCATTTCAAACTCACTGTGGTGGTTTGTAGAGACAAAATGATAAAAACTGTTACATACATCAGAACATAACTGTATATCACATTCCAACTTGTTTCTAACACTGGTGCTGATTCGCATTAAATAAACACACTTATGCTCCAGAATTACTTCTTTTTGTATTGATATGTTAAATATAACCAGTCAGACTAATATTCAACCTGAAACTGACTTCAGCACAGTTCCTTAAACTCTGTTTTCTGATGTCTGTGAAACACAAACAAATTCTAGTGGATTTATTCCAAACAGCGCCCCCTTCAGTAACTAACTGATGGTGTCTGCGGTCAGCAGAAACACGTGTTTTATACAGAATCTTTACAGTTACTGAATCACGAACACACGGCTGTTTGACTGCAGGGATCTGCTCCGTGTTAGCAGACACTTCAGCAACATTCTGACTTAGTAGAGAAGAAAGTGTTTTTTTCCTGATGTTCCATCACGCCCTGTGACGAGGCTTTCATAGCCTTGTCGAGCTAATCAAACTCCATCCTGTAATGAATTTTCTGTAATTTACTGTCATTTTCAAAAAGATGTTAAAAGAAATTATGTATTTTGATTGAAACGCACAAGAGTTCTTCTTTAATATACATAAAGTTGCAAAATTAACACTAATTTCACCGGTGATGTCAGAACGAGCTGAACAGTGTGCTAGTTTGCATACTGTAAAACGCCCCCACCCCCCCACCCCATCAGACTGATGACTCATGACTCATCCTCCACATCACAATATCTGTGGCGTACCACAATGTTCAGTTTAGGTCCCATTTTCTGCTTTGTCTTACACTAGACGTGCACTAGATCGTGTCATTCTAAATGATTGTATCTGTTTATTGCTATGTAGACAACACATCGTTATACCTCCCACTGTGACCTGATGACCCAAGATGCCTTGCTGCTGCGTCAAACCATCTCACAGATACTAACTACTGGATGCCACATAATTTCCTTCAATCCAATATCTCAAAATCAGGAATTCTATAATTCACTCTCCCAAACACAAACTCCGCTTACATTGAAATTTGACCTTGTCCCCGTCACCGGACAGAGAGGAGTGAGATTTGACTCAAATCTGAGTTTCAAACCCTGCACCTAAGAATTCCCTCTAGTCAATACTCTGAAAATTAGATCCTCGTGCTCTTGTTCCCTCCAGACGGGACGACTGTGACTCCTCCCCTTCAGCACAATCAGAAGTCACTCTCTCACCCCAACAAGTTCAGAGTAAAGCAGCGATGCTTCTTGCTAGTTCAAACCGATGACATCACATCCCCCCCTGTTCGATTTAGAATTTAATTTGATTGAATTTGATATAAACAGCCTCATATCCTCAGATGGTTAAATCCAAAGGTGTGCGTGCTGCCCGGGACACCTCGCCTTTGGAACAACCTACCTGAGGAGATAAAGCTGACAGACTCTTACAAATCTACTCTAGTCCTTTATTGTGACTCCTTTATTGACTCACTCTCATGCGATGTCTTCTATTTACTGTCTTTTACTGTTTTTATTCCCCCATTAGTCTTAAGTGCTTTAGCTGAGGGCATCTGGACTTGTTTTTGTTTTTTTTGAGACATTTCACCGTTAATACAAAGACTTCTTCAGGTCTAAACATCGGTCGGGGTTTCCCCAGTATTTAACCTCCGGTGGGCTCGTTACACCTCGGAGGGGGTCACTTGAGTCGTAGACCCTCTCTGTGCGTGCACATCAGGGTGACAAGTAAGGTGTTATTCATGAATGAGTTGTTTTGGAGTGTGACTCATTAACGCCTCCCCTCACATTCATGTGAGTTGCTATGGTCACATGACTCGTTGTCCTGGAAGGGATGTCAGGACTGCTTTGTAGGTGGCTGATAATTGGTGTCTGAGACCACCAGCCCTGTTTAATGAGGGGTTTTCCATTTTAACGTAAATGGCCTCCTTCACTCCTCTCTCAAACCATCTGCCATCTCTGTCCAGATGCAGCTGGAGGATGACAGCAGCCTCAACACTGAAATATACCACGGTATATCTGGTACAGACCAGTACCAACTCTTTGACTCCCACCACCCACTGGAACACAAACTTGGGGTGATTAAAACCCTGAGTCGCAGGACTGCAAATGTTCCCTCACGGACAAAAGGGAAGGAAAAGGAACACTAGCTCCAGAGGTAACTGAGCTAACAGTCACTACAGAAACAACCATAGATGATTACATGATTGGGATGTGCTCTGTGAGGACTGACGGTTAAACAAAAGCACACTCTGGATTTAACATCTCTGGAACCTCAAAAGAAAATTCACAATGTCTCGTGTTTGTCTTTTAACAGTAACGGGTTTCGATCTTGCTGAATCCTTGTAGCACCTCTGTGCCTCGTGTCCACTTCAGACTCAAGTCGAGCACTAGCAAGCGGAGGATTATTGATTTCGATGTTTCAGAGCAAATCGGACACATTATGATAAGATTTAATACAGAGAAACTGAAACTGAAACTGAACTGAAACATCTCCTCTCGTTTTTCCTGTTCCTTCATGTCTATCTGGCACTTAGCACCTCCTCCTCCTCTCTCAGCTTCTATGTCTGGATGAGAACGGACATATAAAGGCACCAGCCGCACTGTGAAGTCAAAGACTGCCAATATCAATGCGCATCTCTCCCAGGTTGCCATGGAAACGGACTGTGGACCCTCACGGTGTGATGGGAGCTGCAGGTGTATTGTCACTCGGCTTTTTTGGCACCTATGAGCAGTCGTGGGTTTTTTTTCGAATCCAGTGTGAAGACGTAAAAACAAATGTAAAGGCCACCACCGTCTACATAGATCACATGTTGCACCGTATTTACTGCAGTGACTGAGTCAAATTATGTTGGATGAGCCTGATTTCTGTCTCATTTGTAATAATTAGTAATGATTTATTTTATATCTTATTCTTCCCTTTATCCCCTGATTTTCTCTTCAATGGCCCTGCTTTGACCTGCAAATGTTTTAAATGATGGGCAAAATGAGATAGTGAAGTAAATAAATAACCACCACTGCACATATCTACAGGGGATTCGTGTTTCTAACATGTGTTGTAACTATGACAACCACAAACGCCTTCAGTTGAAGGTTGCCAGTTAACAGGGTTGATCCCTAATCCAAAACACGGTCCATGTCTGCGAGTTTTGTTGCCTCCAGCTCAGCCATGAAGGGGTGAGACTGTCCCTCACCCTGGTTTTTGTTTGACCTTTCCTTTAGCGAAAGAGAAGTGATTTCTGCAGAGGGAAGTTGCCGGTTGTGGCTAACTCACATTGCTTCGTACCTTCCTGCTCAGCGTGTCATCATGGTGCTGCAAAAGGTTAAAGAACTTTCCACACACACGACATTCATTTGGTGCTTTCTGATCGCTTCTATCTGTTGATTATTTCCCTATTTGACTGTATGTTCTCAAAATTAAGAGTAATGTCAGTCAGATTAGTTCTTTAGGTGTTTATTTTTGTGTTTTTGTTTGACAACCCCAAGATAAAAAGCATAAACTGATTTCCAGAATCAACAATTAAAAGGGATTGGACGGCTCTGCTCTTCTTCTTTCGAGGAAATCTGCCTTCACATACATGAATATCCAACAAAATATAATTATATACAGTCATGCCCTAAACCAGTCTTCCTCGAATGGCTTTGTGGACGAACAATACATGTCTAAGAGCCCCAAATTGTTCCTGATGCTGCGGCACCAGTGTGTGAATGGGTGAATGCAAAACCTGCAGTGTAAAAGTGCTTTGAGTGGTCAACAACGACTAGAAAAGGGCTATATAACTACAGGACATTTACATTTGTATAGAATCAGGACATTTTGATCTAAATTCTTGGCTGTGACTCGTACACTTATCACCTACAAAGATCACACCTGTCTTACCTTTTTGGCTGGCCAACTCAATCCTTTTAGACAGAATTTCATTCGGCGGTGTTTTTGCTTCTGCTGACGACCTTCTGCCTTGGAAACATTTCTCCTGGTTAGGCTGGTTCAAACTCTGCGAACTGGCTTGTCTGCAGAGTCTTTGGTTCAACGTTCAGGCCTTTATTTGAACATTTCCAGCAAGTTTTAAAGCTCCAGTCCATCGTAGAGGGTCACAGGTTTACTTTTCACTGCTCTAAATTGATCCAATGTTAACTGTCTGATTGGCTTGTAGAAGTAAATCAGGATGTGTCTCTGTGAGGTGTTTTTCTTCCTCTAAACCTTATTATCCTCTCCTATTAATCACAAAACATTACATTCGTTAATCATCTCACAACCTTTTCAGACATTTTAACACCATTTTAAATGCAATTTCACGCTCATGTTATACCAGTGGAAGAATGTATTCTGGAATTACTTTCACACAAAATTAAACATCCACTGTGAATATCCATCTGAATATGTCTGCAGGGAACAATACTGGGTGAGGACATGTGTTGGTTGGTGTCTTTTTACTGAGGTTTTATCGAAGTTCTATGTGTGAACGTGAGTTCTTGTTTTCTGTTGTTTCTTAACCAGCACTAAACTGAACAAGAAACAGGAGCAAAGTCTTGTTAACTTCTTCACCTTCATCTGTTTCTTGTCCAGATAGTCAGATAGTGCGGGACTGGTGCTGGGTGTCACACTGAGTGAACATGGCCCATCAAATGTTTAAAAGACTTTCCAAACATGACCGGAGTGGGACCAAACACAGCATCTGACAACAAACGGAGGCCAGTTTGACCACAGGGAATACGGTACCTGAGACCTTTGCATGGTGAGCCGAGCCACGTTACCTTCTCTGCCCGTCAGGAAGCTCCATAAACCGCCCCTCCGCTGGGTTCCCTGACATCCAATTAGCCTCATTTTGCTCTCAGAGGCTGTGCTCGGTCTCCACTGAACCATGGTCACCTTCTCGTCAGCTCGCTACAATTAGCATCAGGTATCAGTCACTTCGGTAACAAGGGAACCATCAGTTGCGCGGGAAATTCAGTAAATCAGCGCAAGTTCATGCAGAGGCATCAAAGGGAAAACCAGGACATATTTTCTCCATAAAATAGGCCCAATATTGACCAAAATCAGTGAATAAAGTTGTGTATACACAATCAGCAGTGAGGCCCCCACCCATAGACATCCTGTGACATCGACGTAGCCCTGACCCGACGATGAAGACTGATTAATCGGCGGACGTCATAATATTATTGGTTGGTACGGGTCAATATTTGTTTCACCAGACGGAAACATGATCAGACTTAGATATGACAAATTCAGTCAATAATTAATGCATTTTTGAGATGTTTTTACTATGATTTTACAATCAGCGTTTTACTTTTTTAAGTACATGAAGCTACTTTTACTACACAACGCTGATGATACTAATTTGATTTACCAGGATATTTATGTACTTTAACGTAGTACACGGAATGGAAGAATGGAAGTATTAGTGTTTGAGCACTGATATTTTTCATTCTAGTGAAGATTCTGAATTAAAGAGTTACTCACCTTCACGTGATGCCGTAAACGAGGAAGAAAACTGTGACGTGAGCTCTGCTGGTTCATCTTTAAGGCAAAACAAAATCCTGACTCTTCTCGTCCTGAAATATTTCGGAGGATGGGACACTCGCAGGTCTTTTCCCCAACAATTCACTGAGTTATGGCTCTGTCATGAATTGATTACCGTTTCAAAGCGGCCCATTAAGGGGTGTAATTCAGCGGGGTCCGAGTGGCTCTTGCCTGCTGTGATCATTAATTCGTATTACAAACCTCGTCAGATGCTGATAATTCCCCCAGTGACGGTGAACTCGGAGGCAATCATAAATCATACTTTTTTTGTATGACGCAGTACAAGATGTCCCATCCAAAAGCAATTCATCATGTTAATAAACACGTCACGGCCGCGCTCTGCGTTACTTTCACCGTTTCTTCTGGTTCCGCTCAGCTCAACCAGACGTTTAAAGTGCTCAGAGTCAAATCAGATCAGTGACTCGCACCAGAGAACTCGAGGATTCGGTGACAATTTGGTGAGTCAATATTAAATTTTATCACACAGTTTTCAGATTCAGTCTTTCTCATCATTAGAGTTTGTATGAAACAAAACTGGTAATAATCTTGAGTGATGTGGTAGGACGAGTACAGTTTAATCTGTTCCTGCTCGACCCGCAGATTATCCCCGCCTCCGTCCCTGTGAATACTGTCACGTTTTACACAAACAAATTATTAATATGTCAGGCTCAACTAATCCTAACTCTTCTATTTAGTTTAACTGCATTTTAAGCCACACCCATTCCAGGTACCACCCTCTCTGCTCTCCTCCATGGGAACCAAAAAATGAGTAAATGGCACGAAAGTTTTTTGGTTCTTTGTTCTTTTGTGTCATAGATTCCACAAATGATTTGAGTCTAAAGGATCATTTCCTAGCAGTCGCCATAAAGACTTCATTTAATGTGAAACAGCGCCTCATTTCTGGAAACATGTTACCAACATGGTCGTCGCTTGGATTCGAAGTATTATCAGCTCAGAGTCTGTGTGACAGTTAGCTGGTTCTGTTAGCTAGCTAGCATGAGGAGCCGTTCTGTAAGGTTTCAGAGGCCCAGATAAACAAATATTGTGCCACTGTATTCCTCTCTACACCACTTTTAACCTTTACCTCTGCCCAGAGTGAAATGTTACAGCGTACACGATTAACGGAGGAGTGTCGAGCGTGACACAGCGGCGTTGGAGTCTCATGTTAATAGATAATACCATGATAAGAATCGGTCATTGTCGTGTGCCAATGATGTCAGCAGCTCCTGAACCTCACGTTGGCTCCACAATCTATAAACACAAACAATTGTCAAATCAAATCAAATCAAATTTGATTTGTATAGCCCCAAATCACAATTTACACATTATCTCACTGGGCTTTGACAAACTGTACAGATGTGACATCCTCTGCCCTTAGACCCTCGAACCGGGTGAGGAAAAACTTAAAAAACCCTAAACAGGGAAAATAAGAAACCTCAGGAAGAGCCACAGAGGAGGATCCTTCTTCCTAGGACGGACAGACGTGCAATAAATGTCACTTGTACAGAACACAAAAACATGATAACAACAGTTCATTTAGAATGCATAAAACATCCATGAGTCCCAGAGTCTGTGGATTCTATGAGTCCGGATGTATGGAAAGTCTAGTGATCCAGACGCAGGTGGACTCTGTTGGTCCAGGAGTCATTGTACTCCATGTAGGAAGATCTGGGTGTTGCTGAGTCCAAGAGTATGTAGAATCTGTAAATCCAGGGATATGTGAAGTGTAATGGTCCAGAAGAGTCCTTGTTTGTCCTTGTTTGAGTTAGCAGCTAACTGCTGCTGGCTGCTTTTAAATCTCTGGGTTGCACTCGATAAACATCACAGTCTCGTCTCTTGTCAACAACTTCGACCCTTCTTACACCTCTGTGATATTTACACTCATCGTCAACAGAACCGTGTCGGAGGGCTGCGTGAAAGTTAAACAGTCACTGACGCGACCGTCGGGTGGTTTCGGCTTTCTAACCACAGTCTGAGGACTAATTCTGACTCTGTTGAGACATAATTTAATCTTTTACATTTGCAAATGTGTGACTTATGGCACAATTTAAAAACACAACTAAAAAAAAAACAAGCCAACCCGTTTTCATTTTCTCTGTGTTTCATATTTTATGAGGTGTTTTTGACTCTGACTGGTTTTATTCAAACTGGATGGTGTCTAGTTTTATTGTGACTGTGTGTATAATTTCCCTGAGGGTCCCGTCTGGACCCACTGCATTCATTTTTATGTCTATATTGGCTGCATTTTAGCCTTTATTACAGGGAAAATGTGGTATTTCTCAACCCGGTGTATTTCTTATGAATGTGTGCCATTTCTCTTTTAAAGTGCCTGTCGTGACTGTAGCGCAGGCCAACTTTGGAGATTGAGGGAAGCGAAGACTCTTGGGAGTGCGGCGCAGCCTCCTCAGAGCTGTTTAATCAAAGGAGAAAAGTCTCCTTCACTTTAATAATTCTGATTAAGATCTTTCATTTGGAGCTCCAAACGAGCTCCAGTTTAGTTCTTGTGCACGTCTCAGCGGAAAGTTAACTACAGCTGTTTCCAACACTCAAACCCACTGTGACCGACGGTTCCAGGACTTTCTCAGGGTCACCAAACGCCGTGTAATCTCTCTCCCAGCCGCGCACCTTGACCCACCTCAACAGCTGTCAGTTTCATACGACGTTCACGGCCACGAGGAAATCTGTCTTGGAGGAAGACTTCCCAAAGACTGAATGCCAAACTGGTCCGAGCAGAGGGGGAAACAGTCTCAAGGCGGGCTTTATTTCAAGGTTTGGGTCAGCTACTGGGATAGCTAACGTTATCTGTGTGGCTCACCGAGTTAGTAGCGGACTAACAGCAGCTACACGATAAACATTATACATACACACGTCTGGGGTTTCCAAAAAGCTCGTTGATTATTATACTATTAACACATCAACCTTATAAAGTCCAGCTAACTGCACCGTTACTGTTTTGAACAAAAACAGGAGCTCAGAAAGAGGCATCCATCCCATAGCAAGTAGCATTACACTATTATGACTGTGACAAAGTTACACACCCTCACTAGTGGCCGTCATACTGTGTCTCCACCAGCTTAAAGCGTCAGATGTTTTCATCGGTTTTTAACCGGATCGCAGAACTTCGTTACATCTCAGCTGCTGAAGGGATCGGACGTGCACTTAAACAAAAACACGGCAAACACAAAAAGACAGACACTCAGAGAAACTCACAAAGCGGAGGAAGCTACAAGCTACGTGGACAGCACGTGGCAACAGAAGGGGGCGCTGCTGATGGGTGTAGAGATAGAAGATCAATCTTTCCACAAGGTGTAAAAGAAAAGGAAATAAAAGATATTGTAAGTAAACCGAGTGGAATTAAATTGATGTGATAATAACTAAGAAAGTAATTAAAGGAATCGCTTTCTAATAGCAAAAGTAAAACCTTTATTCTGTATAAAACTGGAAAAAGGGAACATTTTACAAATTACAGGCCCATTTCTTAACGCTCTCAATTCTTCAAAATACTGAAAAACCTGGACCGACGGACGAGACGACTTGACAGTCAATTCGGTTTCAGAAGGAACAGATCAACATCTCCGGCACTCATGGAATTAATACAGGAAATCAAAACTTGTATGGACGGTAAAACAGTAATGGAGCTTTCAGAGATCTAAACGGGACTGTGATAAATTGGATGAGAAGCTGAAAAAAAAAAAACTCACACAGATGAGAAGAAACAGGCAACAGTTTGCACAAATAGAGAGCATAACTCAACAAACATGGACATTACTTGTGGGGTACCTCAGGGATCAGTGTTAGGACTAAAACTTCTTTTACTCCTGCAGAGAATCAAAAATATTGGAATATGAAGAGGATTTGCAACAATTTTTGGAGCTGATCACAACAGAAATCGATTAAATAAAAAAGATATTTTCACATAAACAGAATTATTTCTAGGTCTGATCATAAACCGCAAAAATTTGCTGGAAACCTCCCATTTGTCATGTTCTCATTCTGGATCATAAATCATTCCCCCCTCTAATTTTACCACGTCTCAGTTCCTTTGTGGAGCTTCATTAATGTAGGTTATCACCAACACGCTAAAGTTCATCGATGTGGTAGAATTCAAAATATCGCAAACAATCTATCAGACAAAAATAAACTGTTAGCAGGAAATGTAGAAAAAATGGGAGGATTATAATCTGTGAGGGAAATCTAATCTAGAGAAACTTTACCACCAGGTAAAGTTTGAGCTGTTGTATCTTTGCCAACAGTTTAGTCAAGGAGCTAAAACAAACTCAGACGGATACAAAATGATGCACGATGTGGATATTTCACACACTGCTGACTGGAGGATGATGAAACTGCCTTCATGTGGCCAGAATTGATTTCAGACCTTGTTGATTTCTCAGGAAAATCCCTGTTTCCAAATAGCAGAAACCATCTCATTATGAGGAACTACAGCGCTGCTTCCTGGGTGTTTATTTTCAGCATAAATAACACCGAATACTGGAGAGTAATAATTTCATAATCTGACAGATACGAATATTTTGGTCTCAGCTGTGCAGGATTCAGCTGATTTGTTATGGTTTTATCTTCAGTGTCGCTGGTCTTGAGGAGCATAATGACCCCGTTTCTTAACAATACGCCTGCAAGTCAAACATTAATTCCTTGACACAGTGCAGAAGCTGTCGGGAACTCGGCTGTCTCTCCTGAAGCTTTTCTTCCCCTGTATGAAAGCGAGCGCCGTCACATTTGCAAAAGAAGCTATAATCATCGTCAGCGGCAGCAGCAGCGGCCGCGGTGTTCTAACCTGATGATTATCGCTCTGCCGTCCTCCCGTTGTGTGTGAACGCTGGATCGAGAGCCCTGCATTTACAGCCAGCCCCTCTACATGATCCACAATGAGTCAAATAATTGTGCGACGTGCCTCCGCCACCTTTCTAAACACGTATTACATTCTCCTCTTCCCCATGATGCTTTTCTCCATATTAATCAGCAGCACTAAATATCCAAATCTGTTTTTTTCATGATAAAAAGCACAAACACACACAGCTTTGATCCTTTCTTAGTGCAAAGATAAGAGCTGAATCCTTATCAGTGCTGATGTCACTGGTTTCAGCCACAGATGCAGCAAAGTCATGAAAGCGTGAATGTCACTGCGCTCACAGTTCAGGCACAAAATGCTGGAAAAGACTTTCTCTCAGTTCCCTTTCATTTCAACGGTGCGTTTATTCGAGAAACTATTTTTGATTACAATCAAGATTAAAGTGGTTGAATTGAAAGAATGCTGTCAGTCTAAAATCACGAGGTAGCTTCCGTCCATCCATCCATCCATCATCCTCCACTTATCTACGGTTGTCTCACGATGGCAGCAGGTTCAGCCCAGCAACATGTTCCATCTCCTACTGCAGGTCCTGATGTGGCTCCGCCTCCTCTGCCAGTGTCTCTGGGAATGTGTGTGTTAATGTGACTAAGAGGAGTGGATTCATTAAGACTTACATATTCATCTTGGCACAGCCAATAAATCAATATTATTATCTGATATAAGCTCATTTATTAATACACCTTTAGATGATTTGGATCTGATATTCAAGAGTCCACATTTAAGTCTCTTTACTTTGTAAACTGTTTAAGTTCCTATGTGAACCTCCTTCTTTTATTTGATTTACTGACTGTATGTGGACGGACAGACAAAGTGTCTGAGGGGTTGTAGCCGGACGACTCTAAAGGAAGCGCAGAGAAGACTGAAACTCTGCTTCCTGGACTCAGAAATGCAGCTAAACATGTCGTGTCTGGTCAGATCAGGCAGGAGACCAGAGAAAATGACGGAGTCCGACATTGTTTTGGCAAAAGCGCACAACGATCCAACAATATCTTTGTGATTTCTGAATGTCGTCACCGTCGTTCGGCCCGGACTGTACATGCTGCCTCGAGTGACAACAAAGAGACTCGGAGCTGACGAGGGACGGAAGAAAGCTTTGACTTCCTGCTCAGCTTCCCCTTCAGCACAGCCCAGCGCTCCAACATTTCAGTTCAATGCTAACCTTTGCCAATTGGCACGATTATTATTTTTTATTGGCTGTAAATAACAATGGCCAATATGAGAGCTCCACAAAAGTGAATCCAAAACATCTGAATGCCCCCTGGTGGCCGGCTGCAGTATAGCTCAAACCCCTCTCCTTCCATGTTAGCAGAGTACACGTCAAAGAAATGTTCCCAAAGATGGTTTCTGTCATTTTTGGTAGCTCTTATCGCACTGATGATAATGCAATTGTTCAATTTTCTCATCAGTTTGGTTTTGATTAGTTATTGATGATATAAAAAGGGGGTGAAGCGTCG
>KV751422.1:560574-577396 GCA_001698575.1 Mola mola
GATTGGGCAGGAATTGAATGACACAGCTCCACCCCTGATCACTTCTGGGCAGACTTTTCTTCAGTGGGAGGATGTGATGATGCAGCAGCCATGTTTGCTAAGGTCAACGTTTAGAAGCATGAAACACTGTGGTGATCGGACATTCGAGACATCTAGAAAAGTCCATCTTTAGACGTCATGTGGTAGCACTTCACTCGCACTCAACTTCTTGCTGTGGTGTCGCGGTGGGACGTGGTGGCCATCTTTTTTCAGGTCAATGTTCTTCCATTACTGCTTGTAGACTCTTCATCACTTGCTGGCAGCTAAAGTTGGCGACCAGAGCACACAGTTCACAACCCATCTTGGGGCAGTAGTAGAGAATCACAGTAAACCAGCCTGAGGTAACAAACTCCTGTGGACTCCTTTTTTCTGCATCATTTTGAGTGAGAGGATTCAAGAGAGAGAATGCATATTTTTGCAATATTAGGAAGGTCGAAAAAGGCAGATCTTGAATTTTGCTCTATGTAGGAGACAGATCCTGATCATTGATAACTTCCAGACTTCGTACAGTAACACTGGGGGCCACGGTGATGCTGTCCAGAGTTACTGCATCATTTGATAAAGTATTCCTGAGACGTTTAGGACTTAGCATAATAACTTCAGTTTTAGCTGGATTAAGCATTGAAAAACTACAGGTCGTCCAGGTTTTTATATCTTTGATACAGGTGTGAAGTTAAGTGAACCTGTTGGTTTCTTCTTCAAGGAAACGTATAACTGGGTGTTCACTGCATAGCAGTGAAAACTGATAAAGAGGTTTTTGATTATATTACCCAAAGGAAGCATTTATAGGACAAAAAGAAATAATCCAAGTACAAATAGGTCGAGCATCACTTCCTTTCTCGGCTGTGTGTTTTCTGCTCCAGTTTGCAGGTGTGAGGATTACACCGTGGACAGGACTTCCTTGTTTTACAGTCTTCCTTTTTAGAGGGCTGATAGACTCTAAAGTCGTATGCAGAGAGCCTGCAGCCTGTCAGCAAGGTGATCAGTTAGGGAGGGACAGAGATCAGCCAAAGAGTCTCCTCTTCTATCAATGCACAGCATTGAATGTAAAGATGATGTTCTTTACATTCAGCTGCAGTTTCATCTGTTAAACGTGTCGTGTAGAAACGTTTACCTGCTGCTCTGCTGTCACACACTGAAAATTCCAAACCTCAGCTTATTCAGTTTATACTTGATATCTCAAAACAAATCAGCCTTTAACTTTCTTTTTCTTGTTCTGACTGCTGGAGGGCAAACATCCGACTGCAGACAATCAATATCTGATTGCTGCAGCGACTCAAATAACTGCAGCTTTACAGGCTGTTAAGATAATGTTTTCTGTTTTCTTTTTCTCACAATCCAAACAAACCTGTCACACCAAACCAGTGTTTTCTGAATTTATCTGAGAATTGTGTTAGAGAAAACTGCAGCCTTTTCAGCAACTTTCACAAGGCTTTTACCGGCTTTAGTGAAAATCAAAGACAAGAGAGTTTCTCACTACCTGGACCAGTTTTAAGGAAGTATGCTTCCATTAACAGGAAGCTTCTCAAAGTCCAGGAAGAATCCTCAAGCTGCTGAATCTGAAGGATTCTTCCTCATTAAATGCTGTTGAAGGGCTTCTCTGACATCCAGGATTGTCTGGATTCTGCACGGGACAGCAATGCACACGATGCATAGCAGCATTTTTCTAAAAAGGTGAACTGGGCTGCGAAAAGTTCACGTTTAAGGTAAGAGTGTCACACCGTTGATCTCAGGACATTTGGGCTTTAAGTCTATATGAGTTAGATAAAAACAGGCCAGTAATGTTTTAAGACCCGTTCCCATTCACACTCCAGCTACAGGCTGGTTGCTAGCCACCAGAAGGCATCAGAAGAAGAAGAAGGATGCGCACTCATCAGCTTGTGTAGCTTCTGGTGCACCTGAGTTTCCAACAGGTATCCTACCAAGGAAGGTTAAAGAAGGAAACACACAAGGAAGGGAAGGTTAAGGTCAAGGCAGATGGGGTCTGATGGACGTTTCTGCCCTCTGACAGGACTTTTACTCACATCTGCTCACTCACGCAGGAACGTTGAGTCTCTTAACCGTTAAATGATAATAATGTGCTCGAGACCTGATCTACATGTTATGTTTCATGTTTTGTGGTTGCTGTATGAATAAGAGTGACTTGACGTTTTAGTGAACACGCATGTCATCTCCTTCATGTATGAATGTAGGTGTGAAGGTGGATGATCGGCTGTATTAACACGCCCACTTTTGCCCAGGAGGCGGAGCAGCTTCTGGTTTTCATCTAGTGCGACTTGCTCCCAGCTGGTTGCCCTGCATGAGCCATGTGACCTGCACCGCTCGTCCTCAGTCCTCCTCGGTCCTTCATGTTGGTTTTCAGGTGATGATTCATTTAGAAGGTTCCTGTCTGAGGTCTGCTGGAGGTTTCTGTCCTCTGACAGGAAGTGTTCTCACATGCGCTCACCAGGGGGAAAAAAAATCATGACTTTTGTTGTGAATTGGTGTTAAAAAAGATAAATAAAGTTAGAATTGACTTGAAGTGGCAGGACAGGAAACCACAAAGGCAGGAAGAGAACGACGAGTGTCCTCTGAACTGAACTGAACTTTATCAATACCGGAATATGCAAGAGAGGCTAAAAACAGCTTCTGACCCACCGCCAGTTTTCAACAATGGAACAAAAACTGCTGATTATGATGAAGACTTAGTTTCCATCAAAGTTATTATCCTGTAAAATAAAATGTCACACACATATTCATCCTAAATACTCAGATTGATAAATACAGCGCCAAAGCAGACGGACCTGTAGATGAGATACACACTGATTGTGATTCCACCGGGAGAGCCAGGGTGAATACGCACCTGGACAGGAAGTCAGACACAAGAACAGCGCAGAGAATCCAGATTTCAAAATAAAACACTACTGATACCATATCCCATGAAAACAGAGGGAAAGGAAGTTTCCAAATGTTTCTCTAACAAGAAGCTGATCAGCGGTGCAGACTAACCCTAACCCTTCACTGCAGCTGCAGCAGATTTCACTCCAAAGCAAGATTTCTTCTGCTGCAGGTCAGCCCTCCTCCCTGTTAGCGCCCCCTGTAGAGAGACTCATTGTGGAGCGCCGACATGAAAATCACCTCATGGCCTCAATTTTTCCCTGCCTCCATCACGTGGACTCAAAAGGTACCAAATGTCCCTCAGACAGACTGATGAAGACTCGATAAGCACAAAATAAATGTCGTTCTGACGTTCGGAAGCTCACGCCTGGAATATTTCAAGTGAAATTTGTAAAAAGCCCCAGGTGTTTTCCCTCTGGCCTTCCCTCCAGGGAAATGTGTTTCCCTGCATCATAAACCTCCTCTAATTGATCTAAAGTGCCTTCCCGCCCCTCTGCGACGGACTGATTTTTAATACGCTCCCTCATGAGAGATGATAGACAAAGATGAGCTGTTTCCAGAGTCTTTCTTCCTTTACTCACCGGCAGATCTGAAGAACTTGCTTGCCTCTAAAGAATTCTTCCTGGTTGGAGACACAGCTGTCAGCCCAAACACACACACGCTGGGCTGGAAAGAATGTTTGAACGGATTTCACATTATTATCGTTTATGATTGTTGTTTATTCCGGTTTGAGCCGAGACCTTTTACTTGCGTCTCCACCAGGCTGAAAATCTCCTCTGCACAACAAAGGCTGGACGATGACAGGTTGCATATTATTTGTGTGTCTTTTAAGGCCAGTTCGCACCGAGCCCTCGACCGGCTGTCGGGAACATCCCAGCTTGTTGCAGGAAGAGAAGCAGCATTAAACCAGATGTAGATGGTAAAAAGTCATTTGTTAGTTGAGTGATTAGTTAAATGAACTAAACTGAAAAAAGGACCAGAGGAAAAGTGATGCAAAACTTCAACACAAAAGGGCAAATAGGTTGTGTTGATTCAAAAAACAAAATACAACAAAGTACCTACAGTAGGCAGACACAAGCAGACAGCAGCTGCTAAACCCGATGTGACGAAACATGAACACCTACTGGTGAAGAGCAGAACTGCACGTTGCCCATTGTGAACTTCCAAACGCCTCGTCTTCTTTCTTCAGAATAAACACAGTTTGTTGTAGATTCTCCTGAAAGTCCTGATGCTGATGATAATGTGGTTCTCCACCAGCCTCATGATGGCGCTGATATCTGTCCTCTGAAAAAAAACCCTTTTTTTATGACTTTATTTTCTCATGAATTGACAACTTTATTCCAAATTGACAGTTCTGACTGCGGCCCTGATACTGGGTGGTAAACAAGGCGCATGTGAAGGTGCTGGCCAACAGCAGACTGGTGTTCCAGTTTAGGTTCCTCCACGGTTCAACACCCATGAACTCCTCATGCTGCCCAGCAATTAGGTATTTGAAATATTGGCTTGTCAAATTGTAACATTGGGACTTTTGAGCTGAAAGCAGTTTTGTATATTTGAATTCACACTTATTTATGCACATTAAACGTTACGAGTCTCAGTGGACAGTGGTGCTCAGAGTGTGCAGATTAATATTTAGACTCTTGTTCCAAGCGGCGCCTGCAGGAAGCTGGATTGGCTGACATGGAATGAAATCCCAGACGAGCCTGTATTGCTAATTACTGCAGGGGCTGAGAGACTCCTTACACGGACACGTCAGAAAGTCCTCGTCAGAAGAATCCACAGCCCCCTGGTTTTAACAACAGAAACAAGGATTATGAGGGATTATATCATCTCGTCACAGGACGGCTGGTTGTGCGTTCCATTCGAGGAACACCTAGTTCAAAAACTGAACCACTGCTCAATAAACTGCTTTCAATCCCACAAGAGCAACATGTTGCCAATGAACCCATTTTAAAATGGGACAACTAATAAGAAGATTAACTCCTGATTTAGATTAGGTCATTGAAAATAACCCAAATTGCCATGAACGGTAAAGTCTGTGCCAGGCTGCCATTTTGGTTCAGACTGTATCAATTCATTAACCACAACGTTAAACTCCCGTCAGCTGACGTGAGCATGATCGTTTTCTGCCGGGGATCTCTTGTTCCTGACTCAAAACATTCCCTCCCAAAAACCTTCGCGGAAGCAGCCAACCCAGCAGGACGGTGTGTGCTGCCCACCACACAGACTGTCAGAGGAACGTGATCCAAATCTGATGGGGCATCCAAGGGACCCCTATCATGGATCAGGTTTGGCTCTTACCAGTTCAGAACCAGTTACGTGACCTGTTTGAGAGCGGAGGGAGCAAGACAGAGGAGTTTCTGAGGGGCTTTACTTTGTCAGTGATTCTGTGGGTTTTATGGGTCCACGTGAAGGCCGGGACCAGAGGTTCATGTTAGAACTCTGCACTGCGGTGAGTTCATCAATGTTACTCACTCGGACTGTCGGTGGTCCTAATGTTGTGGCTGATCGCGGTATCAAATCAAAATTCAAATCAAATTTTATTTGTATAGCCCCAAATCACAATTTACACATTATCTCACTGGGCTTTGACAAACTGTACAGATGTGACATCCTCTGCCCTCAGACCCTCGAACCGGGTGAGGAAAAACTTAAAAAACCCTAAACAGGGAAAATAAGAAACCTCAGGAAGAACCACAGAGGAGGGATCCTTCTTCCTAGGACGGACAGACATGCAATAAATGTCACTTGTACAGAACACAAAAACATGATAACAACAGTTCACTTAGAATGAGTTGGGTACCCGGTACAGGCAGGAAATATGATCTTCTACACAGCTTTCATGTTTTCAGGTGGGATTTCTAACGTTTTTGCATTAAATCAAATCAAATCAAATTTTATTTGTATAGCCCGAAATCACAATTTACACATTATCTCACTGGGCTTTGACAAACTGTACAGATGTGACATCCTCTGCCCTTAGACCCTCGAACCGGGTGAGGAAAAACTTAAAAAACCCTAAACAGGGAAAATAAGAAACCTCAGGAAGAGCCACAGAGGAGGGATCCTTCTTCCTAGGACGGACAGACGTGCAATAAATGTCACTTGTACAGAACACAAAAACATGATAACAACAGTTCATTTAGAATGCATAAAACATCCATGAGTCCCAGAGTCTGTGGATTCTATGAGTCCGGATGTATGGAAAGTCTAGTGATCCAGACGCAGGTGGACTCTGTTGGTCCAGGAGTCATTGTACTCCATGTAGGAAGATCTGGGTGTTGCTGAGTCCAAGAGTATGTAGAATCTGTAAATCCAGGGATATGTGAAGTGTAGTGGTCCAGAAGCAGGTGTAGTCTATTGATCCAGAAGCCATTGTGATCTGTGGGTCCCGATTTGCACTTGGAAATCCAGCCTAGGATCCAAGTCACAGGATCTAAGTCACAGGTTTCTCCTTTCCTAATGTGGCCAGGGGGCATCAGGCAGGACCACAGCAGCACCTCCCACCGCGACCTAGAAAAACCTGCAGGATGGTAAAGCACAACGACTCCGGGGAAGAAGTAAAGTTAGTGTAAGGATATGGACATTTACAGGAGCAGAGAAGGAGTCGGAGTCAGAGGGGGGAGAGAAGAAAGCTCAGTGAATCATGGAGTGTTCCCCCACCAACCTAAGCCTATAGCAGCATAACTAAGGGCTAGATAGGCCAGCCTTAACTATAAGCTTTATCAAAAAGGAAGGTTTTAAGCCTACTCTTAAAATCAGAGAGTGTGTCTGCCTCCCGTACCAAGACTGGAAGATAGTTCCACAGGAGAGGAGCTTGATAGCTGAAAGCTCTGCCTCCCATTCTACTTTTGGAAATTCTTGGGATCACGAATAACCCTGCATCCTGGGAGCGTAAGGTTCTGGATGGGCGATAGGGTACTATGAGCTGTTCAAGATAAGATGGTGACTGACCATGAATAGCTTTGATTGAATAGATTAATTATGTTGCTGGATAATGAGTCTCTAATGTGTTTGGGGCCCAGCACAATGACTTCAGTTTTGTCAGAGTTTAACATTAAAAAGTTATGAAACATCCAGTTTTTAATGTCCTTAAGACATGACTGTAGATTAGCTAACTGATGGGTTTCATCTGGCTTCATTGATAAGTATATTTGTGTGTCATCTGCATAACAGTGAAAATGTATGGAGTGCTTTCTAATAATTTTACCTACAGGAAGCATATATAGAGTAAATAGTAATGGTCCAAGCACAGAACCTTGCGGGACTCCATGACTAACCTTGTCATATCTTGATGATTCATCATTAACATGAACAAAATTATATCTATCAGATAGGTAGGACTTAAACCATCTTAGAGCAGATCCTTTAATGCCAATTTGGTGTTCCATCCTCTGTAGTAAGATGTGATGATCGATAGTGTCAAAAGCTGCACTAAGATCTAATAAGACTAGTATAGAGATAAGTCCCTCATCAGATGCAGTGAGGAGGTCATTTGTAACTTTTACCAATGCCGTATGTATTCATACCATGACCCACAGAATCTGTGTGACTGCAGCGATCTGCTTCACGTTAGCCGACACTTCAGCAAACATCCTGAGTTAGTTAGTAGATTCATTTCTGACGGTCTGTTATGTCCCGACCCAATCGCATTATACAGCCCCGTCCAGCAAATCGGTCGACACACTGGAGTAATTTTCAAACAAAATGCATTTTGTGAAGTTTCAGAGGGTCGAAGTTCAGGAAATGGGGACTTGAAAGTAGAATTCCATCCTCTGAAAGAATGAAAAGACGAATTTCCTTCCCTCCCGTTGTCTTAATTATCTGCCGGCTGTTGTTGCAGGTGTTCAAGAGGACAACGCTGTGAACTGTGTTTACTCGTCCGTATCAATACTCCTTCCAGCGTTATCGCAGCCTTCATCGGCCTTGTTCTGCCTTCTGTCACCCGACAACATAAACCTAATCCTCTACTGATCACGGCGCCTTCACACAGGCGACGGGTCATCGCTGAAGGTCAGCGCAGTTGGCGGGCTGCGATCACAGCGACTGGTGATGGTGCGTGCTGCTGGACCAGTGTGATCCCAGACCATGACCTGACGTACTGGTCTGCAGAACCTCTACCTCAGATACTGCAGAACTACCACTGTTACCACGTCGCCACGTCACCACATCCACCGCTTCATGTGGTTCAGGCAGGAAAACTATACAGGATCGTCGGTCTTGCGCAGTAAAGTGTGACTTCCTTGCGCAGTTGTGGGTGGAGACACGTTCTCTCCAGTTCAGTCCAGCAGTTCTCAAGCTGGGGGTCGGGGGCCTCTACTGAGACCCCTGATGCATCTGAGGGGAGTCACACGTGTGAGAGGAAAGACCAAAATTGAGGCTCCTGACGTGAACTTGTTTTGGTATGAAGAGGAGAACTCTGAAGTCGGACCCAGTGACTGACAGAGCTGCATTAATGGATCCAGAAACGTGGTGCAGTAACGTGCACGGAATGGTAGAGCAGAGAGGTGACGGTTTATGGTAGAACACAGAGTGTGAACTTCAGTGCCAGATTTAATGAGTGCAGCCAAACGCACCGCTACACCCACGTTCAGAAAGCAAATCTGTTCGCTGTAACACATTTAGAACAGCATCACTGGGACAGGAATCAGTAGGGGAGAGAGGGAGGAGCTCAGTGCATGATGGGAACTCCCTCAGCAGTCTATCGCGGCTTAGCTCTGTGAAGGCCTGTGCCAGCAATAACTTTAATCTTTAACAAAAAGGAAGGTTTGAAGCTACTCTTAAACGCAGAGAGGGCGTCTGTCTGTTGTCAGGAAACTGATATCCATCTGTTTTTTCTCCCCGGTGAAGATGGAAGGATCGGAGGCGACGTAGCTGTGACATTTATACAGACTGACCTTAAACAAGGTTTTCTACAGGGACCAAGAGGTGTCCGTTTTTCTGACCAGGATCCCAGGAGGGACCTCAGCAACAGAGAGACTGACTTTCCCCACATCGATTTAGTTTTGTTGTTAACCAGAGGCTCATTTTCTAGTTTTTATTTAAACACACATCAAACACAGATCTGTGGACGTTTTGTGGAAAAAGCCCACCGTACTGATGGTTTAACACCTGGATCATCAGCACAGCTCTTGAACCCGTCTCTGTTAGCAGATGGGCAAAACTAAAAACTCAAAGTCAAATAAATGTTTCCAAAGATTTCTGGTTTCCGTAATTTGAGGTTTTTCTTATCACACTGATGTATTTTTATCATCAGCTTAGTTTAAACCTCTTATTTGATGACAGAGAAACGGGGCTGAAGCGTCATGATGAGGTGATGACAGCTGACCTCTGTGGGCATGGCAACACTCCCATCAGGAAATTTTGGCTTCATGTTTGTACAATGGAGGGAAGTTAAGACACGGCAGCCATTTTGATTTAGGTCAGTGGAAGCTTTCAGCAAATGCTGAATTCAATTGATGTCGAAATTATCAGAATAACAACTTTCCTGCTGGGAAAAACTCTTATATCCAAGTTTATAAAACAGATAAAATGCTGACTTGACATCATAAATATATAAACATGGCTGCAAAAGTCAATGTTTGGTTGGTGTAAGAAACATTGTTTATTAATTCCTGAATTAAATAGCAGTTATTGATGACACGTGATGTTAAATATGGTATTTATGTTAACTACTGTCCATGTGGAGTGACCTCGATTAGTTAGAACTGTCCTTTTTTTTAGCATAAACTCATAACAAGTCAGGTGGTTATTTGAAGCTATACAGTTAAGTCCAGAACGTTTTGGACAGTGACACAGTGTTTGTTATGTTGTCGCTCTACTCCACCACGGTGGATCTGAATTAAAACTCAAGATGTGATGGAAGTGCAGACATTCAGCTTTAATTTAAAAGGTTTCACAAAATTATGGTATTTAGACGGCAGCTAACGTGGATGATGGCAGAATCCTCTACTTCGTGAAGAAAAACAGAAAAAAACAGTCCAGAAAACTCTAGAGAAGTTCAGTTCGTCATTGTCAAAGTCTACAATCAAGAGAGGCCTTCATGGATGTAAATACAGATGGTTTACAACAAGGTGCACACCACTGGGAATGTTCAGGAAAAAGGAAAGACAGATTAGACTTTGCAAGAAAACATCTAAAAAAGCCTCCTAAATTCTGGAATCAGAGTCTTTGGATGGATGAAACCAAGATCGACTTTTATCATAATGATGGGAAGAGAAAAGTCTGGAGAAAGGAACAGCTGATGTGTCCAACATGGAGGAGGCAGTGTTATCTGACGGGCTCACTGCTGTTTATTGATCATGTGACTGCTGACAGAAGGATCAGGATGAATTCTGAGGTGTATAGGGGTATAATCTCTGTTCACATTCAGCGAAATGCTACAAAACTGACAGGATGAAGCTTCACAGCGCAGATGAATGATGACCTTAAACTTACTGCAACAGCAACTCGAGACTTTTTGAAGACAAAGAAATGGAATATTTTTCCCTGACTGAGTCAGTCACCTGATCTCAACCTAACAGAGCAGCTTTTCAGTCACTGAAGGCAAAACTGAGGGCAGAAAGACCCACAAACAGGCAGCAACTGAAGGTGGCTGCAGGTACTCTGCATAAAATGGCTGTAATTCCTAAATAGTAACCACCATATTTTTGTGAAACCTCTTAAATTAAAGCTGAAAATCTGCACTTCCCTCACATCCTCATCGTTTTATTCCACATCCATTGTGGTGGTAAATAAAGGCAAAATGATAAACACTGTCCAAACACTTCTGAATCTAACGGTATTTTAGTGGTTTCCACTTAATCACTTATTTTGCTGTTTGTTGTCATGGAAACAGTTATCAAACACGCTCAGCATTAGAATAAACCATCTTCTCTGAGAGTCCACAATGTTCCCACTTTATTACCTCAAACTCATCAACACAATCAAGTCAGAAGAATCACTTTCCAATCTGAAACTCCTCCTTTTCATGAACGCAGCAGGATGTTGGTCTCCCAAAGTTGTAGAGATGGAGACAAGTGGAAGTCAGCTGTACGGCTGACTTTGTTTTTCAGCCAACAGTGCGGTTGACTCTCGTGAGAGCAACGCTGCCGGAATCGCCGCTCACTCAATACTGTTGTTCTGTGGCGAGAAGCTGCAGTCAGAAAACGACAGAAGCAGCCGTCAGTCTGAGCTGTGAACAGGAGCGACGAGGACAAAATGACGCTCCATCTGTGGCAACAACATGGGCTGCAGCTCGCTGACATGGAAATAAAAGCCTCTTTGCTTTTCAAGGCCGTCCAGCAGCGCTTTAAGCAGAGGGGGGAGACTTCACGGTTCACCTGCAACACAGACATCATGGAATGATCGGGATACATCTATTGCTTTAGTCCCCTAAATCTCCACAAAAAGAGGCTGTCGATGAGTTACGGGAGTGATAATAAAGCTGACAGGAGGTCAGGAAGCGTCCCAGAAGCCAAGTGCAGGGTCAGTTTGATATAAAACATGGAAGCAGCCTGTGGAAACGAGATCTTTTCCTGCCTCACATGACAATATCACGGTTTTTCTTCTGAACTGGAGAGCCTGCGGTCCAATTACACGGAGCTGCACGTGAAAAATGAGCCTCGGAAAAGGCTCTGCCTCAGGTAGCATTATTGATGTCACAGAGTTCCGTCCCATCCCTCATACGCCCCCCACGCCTTCAGGCCCTCCCTGCCCTCAAACACCTGGGCCGAGAGGCCTCTCTTAGACTCCGTTCAGGTTCAGTGCTCTGGCCGTGAGATCGGTTCAAAGTGTCTGCGGTGTCGCCTCAATTCCACAATGAGCCCATACAGCCGCCTGCTGGAAGGAAACACTGGAATCTGGATGGACTGCATTTGTTTTCACACACTTCTCCTGAGGATGGATTTTTGGGAATCATCTTTAAACAACACTCTGCTTTATCAAGGCCTCAACACTGACCCAAATAAAGATGGCTGCCAGGAGTAAAATGTCAAACTGCAACCTGCTGCTGACACACTGGCTTCCTGTTATAACGTGCTGCTGCTGTGTTTTCAGCCTCCGTCAGAGACAAAATGGCCTCCGGATCAGAGGAGGATCTCTGCCATCCTTCTGTCCTGCAGACACAAAGTCTGTAGGGACGGTCTGCAGATCCGGTTGACACAGAATCAAACACGAGTTTCCACTTTGTAAGAGAAGATCTTCAAAGATTGAACCACCGTCTCCTTTCTGCACAACAAGGCTGCAGTGGAAAGAGTCCAGCAGCGCCCCCTGCTGAAGGAGCCACAGCTGCCCTCAGGAGCTTTGATAGACCAGGCCAAACACCTGGGGAACCTGACCTTCAGCATCTGGAACAAGATGAAGGAGCTTGTCTCCTACACTCGTGTGATCCTGGAGCCAAACCCTTCTGGGACAGATCTGTTCCTGTCTGAAGAACTGAGCAGTCTGAGACCAGGAGAGAAACATCAGCTTCCTGCCAATCCGGAGAGGTTCAACCATTACTGGTCCGTCCTGGGCTCTGAGGGCTTTTTAAATTTTTAATTATTTAGTGTAAAACAATTTGTTGTTGAGTTTTGAGTTTATTTCATGTTTCTGTGTTTTTCTTTTCTGACATTTTGTGTCCTCGCATTCACTTCTGTTCGCTGTGATTCTTGAGTTTGTCTTTTGACCTGTGTTTATTTCCAGGATTTCCTGTTTTTTTGAGGGTTCTGTCTGTCGTTTCCTCTCTGTGTTTCACCTGGACCCCTCCCCCTCCGGTGTGTCCATCCATCTCCGCCCTCCTTGTGTCTTTAGGTCCTTGTGCTCGGACTGTGTGTGTCTCGGCATTTTGTTACCGGCCGATCCTCGTGATTCCCAGCGTTTCTCAGTGTTTTCCCATTGTTTTGACTTCTGTGTATCTGGACTTTGGGCTGTCTTTAGGTTTTGGATTTTCTCATTGGATTTGTAAACTTGTTGGGCTCATTCCTCTGGATTTGACCCTGTCTGCCTTTTGGACTGTGGGTTTTGACATTTTCTTAATAAAACCCTTTGAGCTGTACACTCCGTCATGTCTGTGGATCTGTGTTGGAGCCCAAAACCCTGCTCCCAGTGTTTCCTGGTACCACTCCTGACACCGCGAGGGCCCGGTACAATAAGTTACTACAGCCGGTGGGTGGCACTTTAGGGTTGCACTTTGCTCATCAAAATGTACATTAAAAGATCTCAAACTGAAGAGTGAACACAGCGAAAATAAGTCGAAGATGCTTGGAGATGGTACTTAGATCAACAGGTTTTATGTGGGGTTTTTTTAAATCTATGACAATTTAAACACTTTGCTCATGATCGTTTTACATCCAAGAAGAATCAAAGAAATGACATCACACGAGGGAAATTTCCCAGGCAGGGACTTGTGAGTCGTTCCCACTGTCTCCTGTGCCCACCACACCTTCATTCTCCACCGTTGGGTTCAGCCTGCTGTCTGCAAGCAGCTCTTTGCTTTCTGAACTGCGGTAAAAGCAGCGCTCACGCCTCCCTCTCTCTCCCACAGGAAGGCACCGTACAGGCTGACACGGGTTTCATTCAGGCTCGGCAGGGTGAATAATCCGTGTATAATTATGTGCAGAAAGACAGTGAGCAGCAGTAACTGGCACCTGATACCCCCCACCTCCACTGGCGGGGCTGAATTTGGATAATCTTGACAGCGGAGCACGCTCACTGCGAGAGATAAGTGCGAGTTGAAGAGGAGCGCCGGGTGTCCGCCGATACGGGTGAAAATGACACGTATTCACAGTCAGACCGGCACAAAATCCGGGGAGACCCGGGGCCGGCTGGGGGTTTCTGCCCCCGGAGAGGACGGTTCCTCGACACTTTACAGTGGCATCACGGTGTGCCTCCTCATGGGGGGATGCTGAAGTTGAGATTGAGACTGACAACGTGAATGAGCTGTGGCAAAGCTGCAAGAGAAGACTGCCGTGCACGAAACCGAGATCAGTCTAATTCTTTATATATATTTTTTTTTTTTTTGCATGCCTTTCTTAAACTGTCGTGTTATTATTATTTGTGGACTCCGTACGATACAGAACCACTTGCTGGTGCAGAGGCTCACCAGATGTTTTGGGTTGGAGATAATGGGATTTATCGTGGACCCTCTCAGCGACAGGACTCTCCGTATCACCGAGCTGCATTCTCTCTGCTCTCCTACACGTTGGGACTCGAGACTCGGGATTACTGTTGTAGTGAGTTTGGAATCAATCGCATCATTGAGTTTGCAGATGATACAGTCACAGTGACCCACTGAAACATCCCATGGTTCAACTCCTCTGTAAACTGGTGCCATGAAGCCTTCTTAGAACTGAATGTAACAATAACTAAGGATGTGCATTGATGTCAGACGTCACTCTACTCCTGTAAACGTCGTAAGTAATGGACAAATGATTTGAGCCATACAAGTATTTGGGCACCATAGTGTCTTTTTTGCCTCAGGGGAAGCTCCAGTTCCAGGTAGACAGAACATGGAGGACATTGTTTTATAAGTCTTTCATCCAGTCGCTTTTCTTTTATCTGTTGGTAGGAATCCTTCAACCTCAAACAGAAAAACTGTGGTAAAATCGTTGGTATTCAGCAGAAATTTCTGTCGGGACTGAACGACGCTGTTAAAGACGGCAGACTCCCCTGTATCTGACGGTAGGAACCCCTGCATGGAGAATTTAAGGTCAGGACAAACATATACATTCTCCTTCATGCTCTCTGTTGTCTCACTGCTTTAATCTAACTCATCTCCTACTTTAAGAGTAAGAGTTCTTATCACTGGTGACTATGTAGCCTGTCACTGACTTTTTATTTTCCGTGTCTTTGTTGTTATTATTGATGTTGTTGACAGAAGCAGAACCAATTGCCCCTCAGGGACAAATCAATGACGAATTTTTTGGTGTATCTAAAAAGGAATGGACAGTTTTTCATTGCAGGAAGTCATTTCTCCATCATTGCTTTGATAAATCGTAGACTTCTGTTGTGAATTGTTGGTGCTTAAATAAAAGTGACTTGAATTTTTGTTAACAACACATTGTCTCCTTTCAGGCGTGTCCTGGACTCTGGATCGGGGTGTGAGGGTTAGACCGGCGGTGATGAACGGCCTTTGTCTTCCACAGTTCCTGGGCAATACGTCCGTCTCTGGCCCAGGATGCGGAGCAGGTTCTGGTCCGGGCTCTCTGCCTGCGTGACCTCTCGTCCAAAGTCCTCTAGAGTCCTTCAAGTAGGTGTTCAGGTGCTTCATGCGATGGACAGTAAAAACGCCTGCGTGTAGAACAGAGTTTGGTTTGACAGATTATTGTCTCGAGGATCCAAACGGAGCATGAAGTAACGTCGAGAGTGGAGCTAAACGCTGACTGTTTTCTGCTTTTTAAAGAGTGACAATGGCTGTCAACAGACTGGTCACATTACAGGTATAATAATCTAATGATCATCCTTAAATTTGTTGACAGTAATGGAACCCTACGGGACAATCAGTCAGACGTGAGGGTTTGCAGTCTTACCCCTCCTGAACTGCTCACAGACTCATCAGGGCGGCCCGATAATTTCCAAACATGTTGGATGACCTGACGGAGCTGGAGGGCAGGAAGCGACATGATGTTCTCTTTAAATTCCTTGAGCCTGGCACTGCGGTCGAGCCCTGCCGCTTTACGTACCAGGCGTGTCCACCTTCATGGAGACGTGACCGAAAAGGTTCTTCGGCAGCTGGACGACCAATCGTCCGAACCATAACAGATGACCCTGCGCTCACATTAGGATTAGGATTCACCAAATGTTCGGAGGGAGAGACAATGCGTGATGTTTTGATAGCCGGTCGTCCCATTGAGCTTCTATCTGGGGACGAGGGTCGTGTTTAATGATGTCGATGACGCACTCGAGCTAACTGTCCATCAGCACTATAGTTAGACCCACAAGTGTCTGGACAGCGTTTGTCAGTTTGCCTGTATTCACCACCACAATGGATTTAGATGTGGAGTAAAACGATGAGGATGTGAGGGAAGTGCAGACTTTCAGCTTTAATTTAAGCGGTTTGACAATAATACGGTGTTTACCGTTTAGCAATTACAGCCTTTTTATGCAGAGTACCTCCTTTTTCAAGTGCTAGAAAATGTTTGGACAACTTACATATTTGTAAACAAGCGTAGTTTTTAAGACTTGGATGGAAATCTTTTGCAGTCGGTGACAGTCTGAAGTCTGGAGACTGTGATGCTCCTCTCTGGAGATGCTCTGCCAGTCCTTCACTGCGGCCACCTTCAGGTGCTGCTTGTTTGTGGGTCTTTCTGCTCTCAGTTTTACCTTCAGTGACTGGAAAAGCTGAATCAGGTGACCAGTGATCAGTGTGATGTTTACGGTCGGTGCGTGTGCGCATGCGTGTGCACGGAGCAACATTCAGTTTGACTGAAACTCTGAGATGAAAAGAAGAGGAGTCGGGAGGTGCTGCTGATGGGAGGCGCGCGCGCGCTGCACGCAGTCATTCATAACGACAGAAAACGATGTTTTTCTCTCTTTGTGTTGCCAGAACCGGTTAATTGAAGAACGCGCGTGGGCGGAGTGCGCGCGCATGCGTTCGTGCGTGTGAAAGAGGGAGCGAGAGGGAGCAGGGAGCACCGCAGCGCAGCGCAGATTCCCGGTCTGGTCCCGGAGCCGCGGAGCGGCAGAGTTTCTCCTCGCACCTCCGGGAGAACGTAGTGACGCCACATTTGTTTATTTGTTGGTGTTTGTGGATTATGACATCAGCGGGGAGCCCCCGCGGCCGGAACAGCGGGGCTGCCTGTCGGACTCACCGCTGAAGGTGCGGGAGCTCCCGGGATGGCTCCGCGGCTGCGTGCGGCGGCTGTGCGGACGGATAACGCGCCGCTGGGTCGGCGGCTCGGCGTGTTTGCGTGCACCTGCGGGATTACGACGGCGTGACGACCTGCGG